>PVIC010054882.1:0-11410 GCA_004025085.1 Thryonomys swinderianus | reverse complement strand
TCTGGACCTGGGGAAGCTTGGACCAAATCCTTATGGCACATTTCTTGTCTTGTTTTCTCTGGCACATGGTTATTTCTGCTGCTTGAAACAAAAATTACATGAACCAAGAAATCCTCCCAGCTTAAGCTATGTTAATTATCTACCACACAATGTACATTCCTACTCTCTTAGTGCGGTTAACGGATCCATTAGTAAGTGTACGGACACAGAGCTAGAGCACAGTGTTTTAAATTTCTCCTCTAACACTCACAGCCCAGATTACCAGTGTAAAGTTTTAAAAATTGAATTTATTGATCTTTGGTTCAATGTCTCATTTGTCATTTGAGGTTTTTTTATTATTGGATGATATTATTAGAATCCAAAGCATTATTATTGTTTTGTTACTAGTAAGCAGCAAGGACATTTGTTTGTGAACTTTAACAGGGATGCAGAGACATATAGTCATTTTAAAAAATTGTATTTTTTAACATAACAGAGACCAGAAGCCTTATAATAAGTATTTCAGAAGAGTCAAGTAAAAAAATAATAAGTAGTGAAAGACTCTGTAGCCATCGTCTGTAATTATCCTTTGCTGTATTGATTCTTCTTTCAAGCCTAATGATTATGCAACTTAAATATAGAGCATTGCAAGAGACACTGGCCAATAAGTGTCTTCTCTTTCTTTAATCTACATGGACTATTCGATTCCTCATGGTGTCAAACTAATAGTTGATCTCAACACCATAAATCTAGGTTCTTAAAAGAAAAAGACATTAGAGAGAGTAAATCGGTTCTTTTAGATTGTATAATATGTAATTACATCCTGGAATTTATCAGGAAGTTTTAAGTTCTAAATGACAGTAGTGACAATTGCAATCCTTTGAAAATGTGCGGAAGAGTAAGAGAAAACTTTCATGAGGGCTGATAAAGTTAATGAACAGTCATTCTCTTTATAGAAGATAAGGCAATGAATAGGTTGGCTCAATAAATAAGATCAGCCCTTATTTACCTTAGGATATCACCAATGTGTTCTAAGCCTAATTTTTAAAAACAATGTTTTAATAAGAATGTTTTTGTTATTCTCAGTGGATGATCCACCTGTTCACCTATTTCACATATTATTGGAAGTGGTCTAGTCAATTTTCTCTTTCTTTCTTCTTCCAATCATTCTTTTCTCTCCCTATGTCTGCTTTGATTTCTTCCATCCTTTTCTTTCTTTTTTTGCATTTTTGATTTGTAAAATTGTCAGAGATTCACTTAATTTTTCTAAATAAGTAGAATTATTTTCTAATCAAACCAGTAGCGCTGCTTTAGATATTACATTAGTATAATTCAAACAAATTCATAGTGGATCCATTATTTTGTGACTTGGTATCTTCTGCTTTATTTTGCTCTAAGTTTGACATCAAATTTCACTTTATGAGTGTAGCATGGCCTTTCTAGCTTGCTTTTTTAATTTGGCAATTTAAAAAGTACACATATTTAAATCACATTCTTTTATCGAATTTTATACAGTGCCATCGAAATGGATAAAGGTAAAATTTTCATTTCTATCAATGTTCCCTAAGAACCCCTAATTTCCGTAAACCAGTTTTCATTCAGCTTTGGAACGAGCCTGAGCCTGGCCCTGCTGCCGCTGCCTGACCGGGATACCAGGCGCCAGAGCCCATCAGCAAAGCTCTGTAGGTCTAACATTTGCTCTTGTCCCACAACTACTCAGTTCAGACACAAACTGCCTTAATCTTGTACTTTTCTGCCCTTAACTAAAATCTGGCTCTGGTTTGTTGGGGATTCATCTCTCAAATGAGCAACCTCTGTTTTGCATCTTCCTTTTCTACTGACAGTATGGATTCAATACGGACTCGAATTTGAAAACATTTTCAGGCATCTCTTATTGCAAATACAAGGTGAGAAAATTAGAAGCACAAAAGCAAAATGAAATACACATTTCTGCCTTTCCAGGAGCCTCAGCTGGGAGAGGACAAAATAATCACTGCCGCATGCAAAAGGGAGCATCTGTCTGCAGGAAAGAGGATCTATTATCTGTATTCCATTTCGTATTTTCAGCAGAGGTGGGGGGATACAGGGAAAGAGGGCTTCAGCAGGAAACTGTTTTAGTCACTTTCCTCGCTACTGAGATACGTTATCCAATTCTGAAACCTTATCACAGGGGATGTTTATTTTGGCTCACAGTCTGTAGAGGTTTCCAAGCATGACCTGCCTGCTTCACTGCATCGCACCACGGCACGGGGCAGAGCGGAGGAGAAGCCGCTCACCTCATGGTAGCCAGGAAGCAGAAAGTCAACAGAGGGGCCTGGAAGGAAGATCTACCCTTCCAGGTCATGTCCACAGTGACCTGACACTTCCAACCAAACCCAACCTCCTCTGAGAAAGGCCACTATCACGCCCCCATAATCCAACTGTTTTCCAATCACATGAGGCTGGGGGCGGCTGTTGTAGATCTAAACCATCATGGAAACTATTCCCTTGCTTCTTTTTAATAATTTGTGAAATTCTAATAGATACAGGGAGGTAATCCAGAAGAAAGGTAAGCGAATGCAAAGAACACGAACAGAATCAGGAACAGATGCATATAGTGTAGTTGGCAATTTAGGAGATAAACCAAGCATGAGCTTAAAAGGCTCAGTGTTAGGATTAAGTTTGTCCATCGGTTTGTGTGACATTCCAAAACTTGTCTGTACGCAAAACTCTCTGATGTAGGCTTTAACGTGGTTGGTTTTGTAGCTGGAAACTGGTGCTGTGTGGAGGAGTGATATTGCCAGAATTAGCAAACACTACTAAACAAGTCTTTCAGGCCTAGAGATCCAGCGTGCAGCACCTAGAAGTAGACTAGCTGTGTAATCATTTTCTAGTGAGGAATCACTAAAAGATTTGAAATTGGGGGCTGGAGATTTAGCTCAGTGGTTCCGGCACCTGCCTCACAAGCGCAAGGTCCTGAGTTCGATCCCGGTAATCACATACAATGCTGGGCGTGGTGGCTCATGCCCACCAGCCATCAATACCACATACCACAGTGCTGGGCGTGGTGGCTCACGCCTGTCATCCCAGCACTCGGGAGGCAGAGGCAGGAGGATTGCTGAGTTTGCAGCGGCTTGCCTGGGCTACATAGTGAGCTCAGGGCCAGCCTGAACTACAAAGCGAGACCTTATCTCAAAAAAAAAAAAAAAGATTTGAAATCGGGGAGGAGCACCTAGTATTGTATTCCTATTGCACTGTTTCTTATCACTGCTATAAAAACCAGCTACACATGTGATGGTCTAAAACAGCCTATGTCTCACCACTCTATGTTCTGGGGGTCTAATGTCTGGCGTAGCTGTCAGTTGGCTAAAATAAAGTGTGCACAGGTCGCACTGCTTCTGGAAACCTAAAAAGAAAGCTCCTGTCCTCATATTTCCTTTTATCTACAAATTTCTGCCATCCTTAACTCACATTTCCTTTTTTTTTTTTTTTTTTTTTTTTTTTTTTTTTTTTTTTTTTTTTTTTTTTTTTTTTTTTTTGAGACAGGGTCTCGCTTTGTAGTTCAGGTTGGCCCTGAGCTCACTATGCAGCCCAGGCAAGCCTCGAACTCAGCAACCCTCCTGTCTCTGCCTCCCGAGTGCTGGGATGACAGGCATGAGCCACCACGCCCAGCACTGTGGTATGTGGTATTCATTGCTGGTGGGCGTGAATCAACACGCCCAGCATTGTATGTGGTTACTGGGATCGAACTCAGGACCTTGCGCTTGCGAGGCAGGCGCCGGAACCACTGAGCTAAATCTCCGGCCCCACATTTCCTTTCTTATCTGAAGCCACTGTGGGCTTCAAATAAGCATCTTTCTGAGGTCACTTTTCTCTGACTCTCTTCTGCCTCCGTCCTTCACTTGAAATGACCTTTGTGAACTTATTGGTTTTCCTGGATCATCCAGAGTAACTTCTCCATGTGAAGGAAAACATTCCGACAGACTCAGTTATGTCTGCAAACTCCCTTGCAGTTACCATAACTGGTCTCCTGTCTGTGTTCCTAAGGATGAAGCCTCAAATGCCTGTGGACAATGATTATTCTGCCCACAGTAGATTTTAATAAAGTTTGTTGTGAATGTAGTTTGGATGAGGAAGTTTCAAAGTTCTAAGGTACAAGAAGATGGCTCTGTCAAGCTGAGACAAGATGAAAACATGAATTAAGATACTGGAAGTTAGAAATAGTGGTAGTGGTAAATGATGTTCACTGCTGGACATAATGATACGGGGAGGGAGAGAAGAGCCAAAGGCCTTTGTATAATGCAAAACTGCATCAACAATGAATGCTATTATTTCCATTTCCATTTAGAGCAAATACCAAATGGAACTTATATTTCAGTAAAATTGCCTATTTTGGGTTAGTCAGACTGTAAATCAAGACTACAGTACAACAGAGGCTTCAAGCTATTTATCAAATCATGTCCAGTACAAAGGGGTGACATGGATTCTACGAATGTTTCTTTGCTGTCTTTTCTTTTGTTCTGTAGCATTCTGTCCATGAATTTGAAAAGAAGAACAGGTCATTGGAAAGAAAAGTATCATTTATTTTGTAAACACATTTACTCTAACAAACTCTTTAAAGACTCCATAATAACTCTCAGCGAGACTCCTAAAACTGAAATTGTATGTTGTGTGTCTGGAATCTGAACGAGGTCTCACAAATCACTTACAAAACTTACGGAAATAAAATATTCGCTAACATGCAAGTGACAGCAGCGCGGAGGAGGATGCCGCCTCTTGCCTACTCTCTTCAGATACTACCTCATTCTTGCCACTCTGCCCCCCTTGTGCCCTTTCAGCCTTGGCACCTTCTGTCGCTCCTACCCCGGGCTCTGCCCCGCCCACCCCTGGGAAACGGCCTCTCCCTGCTCCCCTTCCCCAGGGAATTCTCTTCTTGCCACCCTGTCCGGCTATTCTCTTATCCTTTCCATGGATTTCAAATATCTTAAATTTATATCTTTTTAAAGAATTTCTACCAGTATATGACATAATCTCTCATTTTTCTCATTCCTCTACTCACCCTACAACCCCACTCGCTAAATACATAAGCTTTGTTTCCCTTTTTTTTTTATTACCCTCACATTTTTTCTATACCCTCATTACTCACTCCTTCACATTTCCCTTTGAATATTTTCCATTTCACAATATCCATCGTACATTCTAGAGCTCATTAACATCTTCAGATTCTCATACCAGAGAACAGATACGATATTTACACATCTGTGACCTACTTATTTCACTTATGAGTATGTCCTGAAGGTACGTCTATTTGATTATAAATGACTCAAATTTATTGTTCTTTAAGGCAGGCTAATACTCCATTTTATAGAAACACCTCATCTTCTTTATCTAGTCCCCTGCTGATGGGCATTTGGGTTGTTCGCAAGATTGAGCTATCACAAACTGAGCTGCTGTGAGCCAGAAACACTTAAATTTCCATCTTATTGCCTCTGCTTGGTTGCTCACCCTTCGGGAGGGCTCAGCTATGAAATTTCGCCCCAGGTCTCCTGTAGGGAAAGTGTGTTCGAAGGTGACTGGATCCTGAGACCTTGAACTTCATCGGTGAGTTAATCCACTGACACACTCATCCGCGGATGGCTTTCTTGGCAAATGCGGGAGATGGAGGCTGAGAGGACTGGTTGAGCGGATGGGAGATCGGGCTGGCCTCTCGGTCCTCCCTCCCCTCTTCCCCCTGCTTCAGCAAGAAAGGCCCGGACGTGGCTCCCTGTGGTTCTGGAAGTAAACATCCCCCAAGCGTGCTTGAACCAACTACCCAGCCCGGGGTCGGCCCTGCGCCTCTGCTGTGGTGGAAACTCCTGAAGCCGTTTGGCCCCTCGGGTGCTCGTCCCGCGCGGCCGGTGCCCCTCAGAGGCGGAGCCCGCCCGGGGCGTCTGCGGGCCCAGAGCGCACCCGGGTCTGCCCGGGCGAGAGGCTCTTGCTCTGCGCCCGGGCCCCAGCGGGCAGCGCTGGACTCGAGCCTCCGAGCCTCCCCGGCTCCGCCACCGCCCTCCGGCGGGTGCGCCCTCCAGCTCCAGGACATTTTCCAGGGTTCGGCTCGAGGCTCCCCACTCCGTGCACGGACTCTGCGCCTGTCCCCGAGCAGCACGGAGCGGGGCCGCCGTCTCAGGCCCTGCAGGGAATCTGGGGTTCCGAGGCGCACCCGGCTCCTGGGGTCCCTCTTGCTTGCTCTTTGTTTTTTGTTGTGGACACAGCAGGGACTCTGTTCCTCTGTCGCACACTGAAGGAAGCAGAGGCCAGAAAGGGCATTCAAAAAAAATCTTTATTGGTACATTGTAGAGACACATGAGGATCACACTCAATATCGGGAATCTGGACCAGTGCGTGACACGATTTAACGCTGATCCCCCCCCGTCCCTCCACGCACCCCACAACTCCCCACCCCCTCAAGCTTTGTTCCCCTTTTTTCTTGAATTCGAGGCTCAGCGTGGGGCTTCTTGGAGGACGGCAGTAGGACGGACCCCGTGTTGCCCATTAGCAGGGTATTTCCCCTTCCCGTCGGACATTCTCTAACCGTACTTTCCTCCTAGAATTCCCTGCTAAATTACTATCACTGAAGTTCTTTATTAATACACCGTTCCAGGAGAAATTCAAAACGAGCCGAAACTGTTCAATGACATTTTAAAGCTCAATCATCTTCAGAGCTGAAGTTCTGCCTCGTGTCTTGAAAAATAAATGCACTCATATAAAATTCTAACTTTTTTGTTCCACTTCACTGCTATGTTCTCCTGGTCTCCGCCTTCTTCCTTTTCCGCCTACTCTTTCCCTCTTTCTCATAAATGATGGAAATAGAAATATAAAACATTTAGACACTTTTCTAGACCATAGTGTATAATCCTTAAATACAATTTCTACAGTTTACACATTGCAATTTTAGGCAGAGTTTCTGAACTCAATACTTAATGTGACATTCTCTCCCCTTGAAAATATAGTCCCGTCGTGTCAGTAAAGAATTTCATAGAAGGCTGCTTTGGCATTTTTGGCTTAAGGTTGATCAGCAAAGGTGTAGAAGTAGATTCTGAATGGATTGTACTGCTTTGTTTCCAAACACAGACATAAAAATAATAAAAAACAAGCTTCAAGATAAATTTTTAAGCTTCTAAAAATATATGGATAAATTATCTACTTTAACTTGTAATTCTTTTTTTTTTTTGTTTTGTTTTGAGACAAGGTCTCGCTTTGTAGTTCAGGGTGGCCCTGAGCTCACTATATAGCCCAGGCAAGCCTGGAACTCAGCAATCCTCCTGCCTCTGCCCCCCGAGTGCTGGGATGACAGGCATGAGCCACCACGCCCGGCACTGTGGTCTGTGGTATTGATGGCTGGTGGGCATAGTCTCCACGCTCAGCATTGTATGTGGTTACCGGGATCGAACTCAGGACCTTGGGCTTGTGGGGCATGGGCTTGTGAGGCAGGCGTTGGAACCACTGAGCTAAATCTCTGGCCCTTAACTTGTAACTCTTATTTGAGCCTAAAATTCATTTGAAATGAATATTGTGATATTCAGAAGATATTAATTTCTAATTTAAAATGATTTTTGCACCATGAACAGTGTGATGCACATGTGGTCAAACCAGGTCTTTCATTTGGCTTGTGCCTGAAAATCACGGTATGTTTTAAAACAAATGTATTTGTAAGAATAGTATAAAACAGTATTGGATTTTATTTTACTTGAGTTAATTTACAGAGCAAAGTGAGCCACTTTAAAAAGGAAGATATTTTCCTTCTTCTGTAATCAAGCATGTTTATGACACAAGGAAACTATATTTCAGCCATGCAGGTATTTGAAATTGATAACTCTCCAGCAGTTTCAATTCCTTTATTGTTCAGCTAGCTGTGGTTAAAAAAATTTCATAAGTTTGTTGATTTTTTCAGAAATAAAAGCTTTTCTCATTACCATAAACATTATTTGTATCTGGTGTTTGGAATATAAAGAAATTCATCCGTGCAACAGGGTATGTACTTCAGATTTTAAAATAACAAACAGTATTTTTTTAGTCAGCCAATCTCAAAATGGCTTTCTAGAAAACCAAGAAAGTAAATAAAGGATGCACTTTGTATTTAATATATCTTTATTATCATTTTCCTTCTGGTATGCTTTGCTCAGACACTTGAAATGCATAATCAAACCATTTGTCAATGTTCCTCGTGTAGCTAATGATGACATCTAGGTGGGTACTGGGCATTCTCTTACAGAGGAAGAAAGTTAATAGCAAGGAGAAAAAAATAAATGAGAGAAGCAATTTGGGGTATTTACCATACTACTTAAAGTTATTCCTCAACTGAACACCACTTTTAGGATGTGATTTATTACTTAATAAAACATATAAATAAGTAATACTATCAATGTAAATCTCTGACCTTATACTAATGAAGATCTAATCTGGCACTGATTTGCAAAAATTATCCTATGCATTAATAAGCTGTCTAAATAATGAATTTTGCAGGCCAGAGGGTTAGCTCAGTGGTTCTGGCACCTGCCTCACAAGTGCAAGGTCCTGAGTTTGATCCAGTAACCACATGCAATGCTGGGCGTGGTGACTCACGCCCACTGGCAATCAATACCACATACCACAGTGCCAGGCATGGTGGCTCACGCCTGTAACCCAGCACTTGGGAGGCAAAGACAGGAGGATTGCTGAGTTTGAGGCTTGCCTGGGCGACACAGTGAGCTCAGGGCCAGCCTAAACTACAAAGCGAGACCCTGTCTCAAACAAAAAAAAAATGAGTTTTGCATAGAATTGAAAATTAGCTAATAGTGGTGATGATAGTACAAGAGAAATAGCAGAGAGCCCAGAAAAATAAATTTAAATCATTACTTAATAATTTCTGTGTTATTTGTCTACATTCGCCAATGAACACACAGGACACAAAGATGTGTGTCTTTCATTCTGGGAAGGCCCCTGCCGTCTCATTCTGAAAATGACTGTTCAAAGGAACAACTTCTTTTTTCATGGACTACTGACCTGTAAGTTAGTTTAATAGATATGAAAATACAGTAACTCCAGTAATTAGAAATGTTTGAGTTTTTAATTAACTGAAAGTAAGCAAAATGTCAATTTTTAGACTCTTTTGTCCATCAATGAATAAATCATCTTCATACTTTAAGTTTTTTCCTTCAAGGAAATGGGGAAACAGGAAACACATCCTTGAGCCCCCAAAGCATAGGCGTGTTTTACAGACCTACATAAATGCACACCTTGAAACAGAGAGAGACACTGAAATAACTTTGCTTTGGACTTTCAGCAGCAAAACAACTTGTTACCCATATTGCTAAGATTTCATTGCTGAAATTATATTTACCATAATTTCTTAAATAGACGTTTTTAAAGTTATGCCCAAGAATCTGGCTTCATTTCATTTTTCCGATCATAATTTGCCTCTGCACAGTATTATCACATCCATAATTTTTTATTTGAATCTTGATTGGTACATTATATACACGCATGATGATCACATTCAATACTGAGAATTTTATATTAGTTTCTCTGAATTTTTTTGTCTAATAACTTTTTTATTGAATTCTTTATTGGTACAGTTTATATACAGGTCATAATCACACTCAACACTGGGGAATTTATACCAGTATATGACAGAAGTTAATTCTCATTTTCACCCATAACCCTACCCACCCACAACCCCCCACCCCCTATATACATGTTATTTCTTTTTCTCTCCAAACCATGTTTATTCTTTCACCTCATTACTTTCCCCACCATGTTCCTTTTGAATATTTCCTATTTCAAGAAATCTATCATACATTCTAGAACTCATTTACATCTATAGGTTCTCACACCAGAGAAAAGATACGGTTTTCTAACAAGATGGCAAAGGCACTTGTTGTAGGGGTCCTTTTCATTTTTATTCATCAGTATATGCTCAGTGTTCAGTCCAGGGCCTTTGGTATGGTCTATACTTAAGAGATATCTATCTAGTAAGTGATATATTCAAAGACAAGAAAAGATGCTCTTGAGTTCTTACTTCTCTTCAACCTGAGATTAGTCCTAAACTCTAGTTTAAAATTCCTGGTGATTAATAGATTCGTCTATTGGTTCTGTCACAACTCAAAACCTATGAAGAAAGCAAGCCTTTGGGTTATATTTATCATTAAAAAATGCAAAGAGTTAATTTTCCACTTATATGGTAGAAAAGAAATACTGCTACTAAATACATGTACATTTGTACAAGTATCGGATACCTTCCATTATGTCAAAAGTGTCATTCCAAATTTTATGATAAATACACATCTTATGCAATTTCCAAAGTTGTAAAGTTTTATTTTCCTTTTTGTTGGCACATAATAATGATACATATTCATGTGTCACAGTGTGGTGTTTCAATATAGGCACATATAGTGTAATGATCCAGTTAGGCCATGGAGCATGGCCATATTATCAAACATTTATCATTATTTTGTGATCCAGCTACTTAACATCTAATAACTTGGTACTGAGATTTAATCATCTGATTAATAACTGTGCAAAAACATAGATATTTCTCAAAGAAGGTATCCAAATGACCAATTGGTGTACGAAGAAACATTCTGCATCACTAATCATCAGGGAGATGCAAATCAAACCACAATGCCAGCCCATTGCTATTGGAGCGGCTGTTTGTAACACAGGGGAAGTAACGAAAGCTGACACCAATCAGGAGAAAGGGGCGTGCTGATTCGATGCTGACGAGAATGTAAATTATGACAGGCACCACGGCAAGAGTATGGAAGCTATTTAAAGAATTAAAAACAGAACTGCCACGTGGATCTCACTCTTCTGTAAGGAAAGGGCACTGGGACAGTATCTCAGCCCGGCACAGGGTTACAAACAAGGCTTCGTTTCCGATCCTGCCAGTCCCTGTCCCTCCCCTGGAATCCGAAGCCCTCAAAATCACACATATTTTGATGGCAAAATAAGTGTGTGATAGCACCTACTATAGATTTGTTTTGACAGTTGAATGAGTTATTAATTGTAATGCTCTTTGGTGAATGCTATACGAAGGCCATCAATTTCATTATAATTTCAATGATACCTTAAAATCATATGCCTCATGGGTACATGTGAAGAGTGTTTCAAAAGACAAAATATATTTTATATGCACCAAGGAAGGATAAGAAAATACATAAGTTAGTGAACACCTAAGGAATTCAACCAATCAATGTTCAGTTCTTCCTTCCCTCCTTCCTTCCTTCCTTCCTTCCTTTCTCTTTCTTTCTTTCTTTCTTTCTTTCTTTCTTTCTTTCTTTCTTTCTTTCTTTCTTTCTTTCTTTCTTTTTCTTTCCTTCTTTTCTCCCTCCCTCCCTTCCTTTCTTTCTTTTTCTTTCTTTCTTTCTTTTTTCTTTCTTTTTCTTTTTCTTTCTTTCTCTTTCCTTCTTTCCTCCCTCCCTCCCTCCCTCCCTCC
>PVIC010054881.1:0-11401 GCA_004025085.1 Thryonomys swinderianus | reverse complement strand
CCTCGGGAATTCACCTGTAATCGTTCTTCTCACAAAAGCTCCATATTTGCCACCGCACCTGCCATTTACCTTCTGACTCCTTAGGGTCCCAGGGCTATTCTTTAGTGCCTGTTTATCATGATTCCTTACTTCATCCCCTCCCCCCTCCTTCCCCTTCCCTCCATTTCTTGATTCCCTTCTCATTGGAGAAAGAGCTATCTCCTTATTGTTTATTTATCTTTTATTTTTCTCTTTCTTTATAATTTGGGTTTCTTGTGTAAGAGAAACCACTTGATAGTTAAACTCGTGTGTCTGATTTCTTTCACTTAATATTATGGTCTCAAGGTACATCCATTTTTTTTTCCATAAATGAGTCAAATTTGTCTTTTTTTTTTTTTTTTTGAGACAGGGTCTTGCTTTGTAGTTCAGGCTTGGCCTGAACTCACTACATAGTCCAGGCAAGCCTTAAAATCACAGCAATCCTCCTGCCTCTGCCTTCCCAGTGCTGGTATTACAGGCGTGAGCCACCACACACGGTACTGTGGTAGGAGGTACCAGGGATCGAACTCAGGACCTTGCACTTGCCAGGCAGATGCCGGAACTACTGAGCTAAACCCCCAGCCCTAAATTTATCTTTCTTTATAGCAGAGTAGAACCCCTTGGTGTGTAAATACGCTGCATGGTTCTATCCTCTCTCCCTTAGACATTCAGGCAGAGAGGGAGAGGGCCAGGAAGAGGGAGAGGAAGAGAGAACAGAACAACTGGAACCAGTGAGGCCCCGCAAGGACAGAAGAGACTGTAGCAGCCTCTGAGGCCCAAGCCTGACCCCAAAGGCACCTCAGCTTCACTGCTGAAGAAGCCGCAGCCTTGGTGCAGACAGCATCCGGCTGTGAGGTCACCATGCTGACCCAGCTGCCTCCTGCCCTTCACCTGGACACCCTACAGCTCAGAGCCAGTGGATCTGACGTCCACCTCTCTCTGTCCCCGGTGCAGGCTCTGGGACAGATCTGCAGGCCTTCTTCTAGCTCCACAAGACACTTGCTTTGCTTGCGAGCCGTGAGGTACAGGAGGACCCTATTTTCTGCACTTTGATACGTGACTCTGAGAAGTTCAGCTTAAATTCAAACTGGTAAATCCGATCTGATCATACACGTAGCTGCTATTTAAGGGAACTTCGTGTTTTAGAATGAGCATACCCAGAATGGCTTAGATCTAAAATATCCCCCCAAAGCGTCATGTGTTCTGAGGTGGGACTTTTGGAAGGTGATTGGGTCATGAGGGGCTTTAACTTCACAGTGGATTAATTCATTGATGAGATCATACTTTAATGGCATTATTATGAGATGACAGCACCTTAGTAGGTGGAGCCCAGGGGAAGGAGAGGAGAGGGGGTTATGGCCTCAGGAACTGTATCTTATCCCCGACCCTGTCTACTTGGCTCTTCCTTTCTCTGCTCCCTGATGGCCATAAGGTGAGAAAGTTGCCTTCACTGAACTTTCTCCCCATGAGGCTCCCGCTTTGGAGCCCGCCGACCATAGGCTGAAACCTTTGAAACCAGGAGACCAAATGACGATTTCTCTTTTTAAGATGTTTTCTCAGGTCTTTGGTCACAGCCTTAGAAAACCCAGTTTCTTTAAGGTGAGATACCTTCATGTTGTGTTCACTGTTAACTTAGCCAAATAAAATGAGTACTTGAATTATAGTACAGGCTCCATAGTGACCGGTCATAATGCTGGAACCAAGAAAGAGCCTTACGGTGCTTTTACCATGTCCCCCCATGCTAAGCAACAGGTCATGGGAGAGGTGCAAGAAAACATAGTCCCCCTCTGTGGGATTTTGTTTCTTCCTCTACAAAACACGGTATTGGATAAGATGACGTCTAATACATCTAGCCCCAGTGGCCTAGGACTTCAGCCTAAGACCTACATTCTAAGAGGCCTCAGAATCTTGCTTGAAAACAAAGCACAACACACACCTTCCAGTGAGATAACAATGGGTGAAATCGGTAGATGATGCCTTGGAGCAAAAAGATCAAAAGTTCTTTCTTCAGTCCTGGCAGAAGGTCTAGTCATGGTGCAGGGCAAAGGCCCCGTGATGAATGGGAACTGAGATGGTAGGGAGGAAGGCATGCAGTGAGGCTAGAAAGATCTCGGGGTGGCAGGTACTTGGGGGTCTCCTAGAGTCGTGTTGCAGGAGGCTTGGCCTGGCAGCAGCTTGCAGAGGGCCGTGTGAGGAGAATGCGTTTCTTCTCAACAGATGGCACCACTGAGTCTCATGATGTGTTCATGGCCTGGTTGACCAGGACTTACTTCTTCAAAATTAATTAAAGCCCGTTTTCACTTCCTGGAACTTTCTGTTAGCATCGTTTTGGAAGTACACAATATTATCATTTTAACCAGGCTTTTCTGTTTGTCTTAATGTTTTTTCTCTTTCACATAAGGCCTCTGCTTTCCCTGCAAGAAAGTGGTTTGGAACACTGTAGCCCATTTCATTCCACCAACTGCCTGTCCCATGATTGTAGGCAAAATACTTCACATTCTCAAACCTTAGTATTTTTTACCTGTAAAATGGGATCAAAACATTACTGGCTTAACAGGATTGTGGACAATTAAATAAGACAATGAATGGTATATGAAGAGCATAGCACAGAGGCTGGTATACACTTGGCCCCTATTCTGTTTCTAACAGCTGCCAGTGAATGACTGGCACACCAGGCTATCTCCTACTCTTCCTACGCAGGAAGGGCTCTCGGGGAAGGCTGGAGAGGGCTCCAAACCTGGACGCACGAGGTCCCCTGGCTGAGGGACGGCATCTTGTGCAGATAGAGAAGGGGAAGGGCTTCCACTGAGATCTCTATAGTTTACTTATTTCACAGTTGCTGCCCTTGAGCCCTGTCTGAACTGCAGGGCCAGGACCTGGGAGAGCTTTGGAGACAGCTTTGGGTTAAATTTACCCCTTGCATGATTAGAAAGAACTATGTTTTAAATTTTGCCATAATGGATGTGTTCATTATGTAGGACAAACACGTACTAATAAAAAAAAAGGGAAAAGAGTTTGCACATTTCCTTAATATTATTGTTTTCTTAAAGCACAGGATTTATTGGTATGTTTTTAGATACATGTAATGATAACATTCTTCAGAAAGAATTTGCCCGTCTGCAGGATATTATTGTTATTCACTAAGGCACAAAGTTATTTATTGAATCATCTTTGCGTGTCATGCTGTCCCCAAAAGGTCAAATCATGAGTTTCTGAGGATGTCCCCAAACCAAAAAGCCAGAAAACCTCTTTAAAGGACCTGCCTGGTCTTCTGTGATCAGCTCTTAGAAATGTTTTTTGGCTGGACAGACTCCCAGCAACGATATTCACACTGATAACTCTGTGTGTGTGTGGTGTGTGTGTGTGTGTGTGTGTGTGTGTGTAGGGTCTTATATATTCTATGTAACTGTTCTCCCACTGAGTTCTATCTCCATCCCTCTAGATAGTACTATCATCAACTGTATCTGTCATTTAATGAGCTTTTACTATGACCCAGGTATGGAGATAGTTGTTAAATTACCTCATCAAATACCTTTCATTTGTCCTATGGGAGATTCTATTATTATGCTTATTTTACAAACAACAACAATGAGACCCACAGACATTAAATAACTTTCTGGAAGTTAACTATCGGGCAAGTGAGCAGAGCTAGGACTCATATCCAGGTATGTCTGATCCTGATTCTTAGTGACAATTCTCCCTTCTCCTCTGTGTGGTAAGGTGTTTGGGCCTTGGGAACTAAAGAGCAAGCGGAACAGTTGGGTGAGAAAAAACTGGAGGAGGTTTCAGGGGCTCCTGGGGAGAGACAGAAGAGATGAGGGGAAGAAACACAGCTGTAGGCCCACACTCCCCTGGCTTATGTGAAGAGGTGAGAGGCACAAGGCCCAGAAGAGTTGGTGCCATGTGCTTTGGCAAGTGCTACCATGGACAGAGCCCATACTGCTATAGAACTGGATATGTAGCAGGAGCTGGAAAAGGTTGAAACTTTGTACAGCGTCAGTTCTCGCTGTCTCTGGCATCTGAATTCTTGGGAGTCTTGGGGGAGGGAGGAGAACCCCCACATGGGGCAGTCAAGGCTCTGGAGACAGGAGGTGCTGCCAGTGACTACAGAGTTATAGAATGGGAAGCACTGGACATGTGGGAGGACGGACGTGGAAAATAAAAATCCCTCCTCAGCATGCATTATCTGCAACAAAGCAAAGCAAATTCACAAGCATATTATGGAAACTGCAGGAGAGGGAAATCATAGAAAGTTTCTAGCGAACAAGGAAATTGGAAATGGAAATTGGAATCTCCCAGTACAGTGCCGATTATTATTAATTTGAACTGTGTAAAATGTTATTGATAGTCTCTTTGTTATTGTGTCTTTCTTTCTGCTTTATGTGAGTGATTCTACAAATGTTCAAAAGACTTCCAACAGTTCACTCTCATCCTCCTTACTCCAATCCTATTTTTTCCATAACACCTTAAATTCCTTAAACCCCCATCCTCCAACACTGGAAGTTTTCTTCCTGCCCGGAGAGAGCCAGCCGCCTAGAACGTGATGTGCTTCTGGCAAGTGACAACTGAGCTTTCCGTTTCTAGCATCCTGCCCGAGCTAAGCCTGAAATGGGCAAACAGTAAGTGCTCAATAAAAACCCACTGTGTGATGAACACGTCTCAGTTTTCCCTCCTCCGGTTGGGGGTGGGCAGTTCTGTAAGTCACATCGAAAGGCAGCAGGAGAAGGCAGTTGGTTCTGGTTTCTGCCAAGCCAGGAGTCTGAGCGAAAACCTGTCCCAAAGCTGGGGGTTGTCTACCAGGCTGGGCAAAACCTGCCAGGAATTGCCTCAAATCTCTGCATTTTGCCTGGGCAGAGTCAGTTGGAGGTAGACAGGACTACAGGGGCGGAGAAAGCCCAACATCAGCACCAGCACCAGCACCAGCACCAACGCCACCTGTACAGTGAAAAGAAAGAACCAGCATGCACGTCCTGGACCAAGCTGACCCCCTGCAAGATACAAAGATGGCTCAGCGCCTGCCTGGGAACAGTTCCCCTGGTGCAGACCCCAAACTTGGAAGAAAACTGGAGAGCAGAACAATTTCCATTCATGAAGAAAAGGAGGAGGCCTCGTATCTTTTCAATGAGTCAGCTGTAGGCAAAGGGATTTATTTATAATATTATTATTTGGTAGAAAGAACTTACTATGGCCGAATGTAAAAAGTATTTTTTTTGATAAGTTAAAGAGATTAAGAAAAATCGGGCCGATTTTGACAGAGAATGGTGTGTAAACGAGAGGTGTTATCAGCGAGAATCTGGCACCAGCTCCATTTTGTTGTGGTGGAAAATATCAGTATTATTTACTAAGAAGATTAGGGTTGAATTGGAAGAGAGGCTGGTTGTTGTGTGCAGATGGAGATAAGATAAGGATTTTACCTTCTCCGCAGAGCCGAATGCAGTGTGCACACTGTGCTGTTATCTCGGGGCTGGCAAGCAGGGGGATATTAAGATGTACGTTGTAATTACCAGTGGCAGGAGCAAATTTCATAGTGACTATTTTAAACCCTAATAAAATGCCGGCCTTTAATTATACAGCTTTGAAATATTTTTCTCAGTTAATTGCAACGGGGGAAAATAAAATCAACCTCATATTTGAAACTGACTCTCCCAGGGAAAGCCCTCAGCCCCGCGTTCCAGCTGCCTCTGCGCGTGACACTGCCGAGCCAAGGGCTGCCCTGGGTTCTCGGAAACCCTCTTACACACGGCCCGCCCTAGCCACGGGTGGGGAGAAAGAATAAGACAGGGTGAAGTCTTTTCGTGTCCAACTGGAGTCCCCCAAAAAGTCACATCCTTTTCCTCTTGAGCGAAGCCTGGTTTCTAGAAGCAGGGGACAGGTTTGGTACAGGAGAAGGGAGGGGAAGGCTCAAGGATCAGGGAGAGGCATCTGGCCCGCAGCGACTCCCAGGGCTCTGGCCCATGGGACCTTCGCCCTCACCTCACCTGTCCACAGAGTGCACAGAGGTTATTTATCTCTCCCCCGCCCAGATCTTCTCCACATATCTGTTTCTCAGCCTCACAGACACGTTGTCTCTTGTTCACTCTTGCAGTGAAGCTCTCCCTAGGCCCTACATCAGTAAAAATGCAGGGAGGGTAGCTCTGACCCCAAAATGCTTGGGACTAGACATATTTCAGATTTCTAAAAATTTTGGAATACATATATTCCAGGGGAGGACACAAGGCTATACATGAAATTCGTTTGAGTTTCACATACACCTTATATACATGGTCTGAAAGTAATTGTGTTATGTTTGAGACCCATAACATGAGGTCAGTTGTGGAATTTTTTAGTTTTGATGTGATGCCAGCACTGAAAAAGTTTTAGGGTTTGGAATATGTTGGATTTTGAAATTATGTATGCTCAACTTGTAATAATAATGACAGTGACACTAGTATGAATCCTAATAACTCCCACGCCAGGGTCTGTCTTGAGCACCCGAGATACTTTAGCTCCATCAATTTCCCAGCAGGCCTAGCAGCCAGATACACACCTGTCAGACAAGCTACGTAACTTGCTCACAGCCACCCTTGAAGTGGCCAGTTGGTCTACCTGGTGCCACGTCCTGCTCTTTAGGACCAAGAGCCTACTTGCCTGTACTTTACTTCAGGGTCCCACGGCCCTTCACTAGGTCCTGATCAGCTCTTGCCTGTGCCCGTCCTCTCGCACTGAGACTCCCTGCCAGTATCGTGCTGGGGCACTCCTTCGACTCCAACCCCTGGTAAGGGTCAGAATCCCCATGTTCCCACCACAGTCCAGCTCCAGGTAACGCTCCTCGTGTGTGATGTACTTGGTCCTCACAAAGGCCGTTAGTCCCAGAAGGACAACCTGGTGCTTCCTGGCTGCTGTGGGAACCACACCCTCCTCTCCCTCTGCCTGAGCCCCTGGAAGCTTCTCACTCTGCAGTTCATCCAAACCCAGTTCCAGCTGTGCTGTGGGCCAGGCAGGTCCTGTGCTAGCCCCTATCATACCACCGAGGGACTCTCTTCCCACAGGAGCTGGCGGTGCCTTCGTGGAAGCTCACGTGGGCAGAGCAGAGGCTTCGTGCTCCATCCCCGGTGGCACACCATTCATCTGAGGGCCCAGAATCGTCTGCTGAGTAATAATCAGCCATTTATCCTTCAGTGTATGATCGTTCTCTATTTGTCCTAGTGGGTCATAAACTGCCTAGTGGCAGGAACTACCTGGTGTGATTGAAAAACATGTTGAATTCTTAAATTTTACGGCATCATTATCATAAAAGACACATCGCCACTAATCCATCTCAGAATCCGCCCTCTCCCTTTGAACACACTTGTCCCATCCTTCTTGCCACTTTCTGAAGCAGCTCTGGAAGGCTTCCTTCGCAAGTGTCTGTAGGGGCACTGTTGTGGCTGCCTCCGCGTCCTGAGCTGATCCACAACATTGACCTTTCATGGTCATTTTGACTTCGGGAAACAGCGGAGGTCACCCAGTGGCAGGTCCAGTGATAAGATGGGTGAGGGCGCCCCATCGTATTCAGATGGGCCTGCGTTTCCTCCGGGTGGTGTGCGGTGCGAGCTCTCACCGCGCTTTGGGTCACGGAACTCCTTCAGAAAGTGGCAAACATGGTGAGTGCGCGTGCTGAAACAGGGGGAGCGTTTCGAGGGAGGTTCATGGCCACGCCCCTTTTACTGTCATAATTTTTTTTTTTTTTTAATTTGGAGACAGGGTCTCGCTCTGTAGTTCAGGCTGGCCCTGAGCTCACTATGGTGCCCAGGCAAGCCGCTGCGAACTCAGCAATCCTGCTGCCTCTGCCTCCCGAGTGCTGGGATGACAGGCGTGAGCCACCACTCCCGGCACTGTGGTATGCGGTGTTGATTGTTGGTGGGCGTGTCTCTACGCCCAGCATTATATGTGGTTACCGGGGATCGAACCCAGGTCCTTGCGCTTACGAGGCAGGCGCCGGAACCACTGAGCTAACCCTCCGGCCCTGTCATAAATTTTAAAAACGCAAGAGCCCCCATCTATTTTGATCACTCCTGCCTGCGTGAACTTCCCATGAAATGCAGCCTGTCCTGCCAGGAGTGCCTGTGCAGGAAGAGGGCATGGTTTGCTTGATTTGGTCCAAGACGGCAGGGAAACAGGCTGGGCAACAGGCTGAGGACACACACAGCCTTGACTAATGGGCGGTTTTACACCACAGAACCGTAAGGCCTTCCTGTGTAAAGCAGGGCCAGCAGCACTTGGCCTGTAGGAGGCAGGGTGGAGGTTCCAGGATTATACGGCCTTGGGCATGTTAGTAAATAATTACTTCCTCTCAGAGGCTGGGGGCAAATGGAAAATCTTCCACCTTCTAACACCTGAGCTCCCTGCAGGCACCAAGCGGTAGGCAGGCAAGAGATACGGCCCTGGGACTCACGCACAAGCTCCGAGGAACCTGGAGTCCCTTTTAAGAATCGTCCCACACTGGCCCTGCGGGGAGAGTGGAGTGCTGGAGGGTTGCCTCAGGGGAAAGGCACAGCCCCGTCAGACACTCCTCTGTTTGAACCATTTCTTATTAAAGGCTCAGGGCTTCATTTAATCCTGACAAAGCCCTCTGAGGTGGGCACTGCCATTATCCCTATTTTACTGATGAGAAAATAGGCTGAGACAAATTACTGTCAACTGAACTTTGAAACCAGTCTCACTCTAAGGCTGTATTTTAAAAATGTTTTTATTTTTATTTTCACAGCATTGGAGATGGAGCTTGGGGCCTCACGCACATTAGACAGGGGCTCTACCTCCTAGCTGCACCCCAGCCCTAACACCGGGCTCTTAACCTCTGTATCTCAGGGCTTCACATGATTCCAACCGGCGTCACCTAAGTGTATCCATAAAGGAAATACTCGCTCCTGTGTGTTTAGGGGGCACCGCTATGCGGTTCCATGTGCTGTTTCCAGCCCTCCTGACAGTTAACAGTGCCAGGGCTCGTGAGTCTCGGCTTTGGGGAGTCAAGACCCGCTCAGCCCCGTGCCTGGCAGCAGCCTTCAGCGGAGTGGCAGGAGCCAGCTGGCCGTGCTCTCGGTCGCAGAGCTCCGGGACTGTCACAGGCGGCTGCAGCTGGCCCCGGGGTTGCGGCCTCTGTAGGCGCTGGCTGGTGACGGGGCTCTCACTGTTCCAGAGATGATTAATACTCTGATACCATCTTGATGGCTTTCGGAGACACCCCTCGGTGGCCTGGGATGCTGCTAGTTGATATAAAATGATATATTTTTGTTCAATCTATTTCATGGTGGCAGTAATTCAGACAAGGAAATGTCTTTGCCTTCTACTGGAGCTTTATGCTTCTTAGAAAGGGAAAAAAATACAGAAAATCATGTTGAGAACTTTTTAGTATCTGGGAGCTCAAGAAATGAAACATTTTCTAAATTTCCAATATTAAACAAATGGCTTTCTCTCTCCCCTGAACAGCAGCAACAACAACAACAAAGCAAAAGCCACGCAGCCCGAAGGAAGTATGGTAAGGTACGATACATGGAAGGGAAGATTTAAAAATATTACAGTGGTTTTCTATTTTTCTCCCCAAAGCAGCTCTATTTATGTGTTTCCTTGATCAGTTACGCATTACTTTTGAAGTCTCTTAAAAGGACAGAATATATCCCATCAAGCCATAGACCCAGGTAATTTTTAGATTGTGTTGTATCTTTTTCTTCCCCTACTTACTTAGGCTGTTCTTTCCCTGGCTAGAACATACAGGAAGCAAGGAAGCTCTTTAGAAGACACGGTCCACTACAGCTGTGCTCTTCCCCCATGCCATTTTTTAATTCCTTAGTGGCATGCTACAAGCCAAAATCATTGATGATAATATTTTAGGAGATTTCTGAAACTTGTGATTGTGCAGCACAGAATCCAACAAACTCCGAGCTGCTTGCTCACGAGCAGGAGCTGTGGTTTGGTATCGATACCCAGAGAGTAGCTGGTGGCTCGTAGGGAGAAGAGTCTTAGGCCTTGCAGGGATTTCATGACAGGAACACTGTGATCAGGGAACTAAGCTTGAACATTTCCTGGAAACCTCTGTGAAACGCTGCTTTTATCCAACTTATGCAGGTACATCGGTTCAAAATAAGAAATGTCATTCTGTAAGGCTTACATCTAATTCCCTTTTCACATCCCCCCAAACCGCAATTTAAAATTTCAGCAGCTTCTTTTATTGTTTGCTTTCATACATCTAAACAACATGCTTCTCTGTTATTTCTAACTTCCTACCAAAAAAGACGAGGGCTTGGCTTCTTCCTTTCTTCTGAAACCCACTCATGCCTGATCCCTCTATACCAACACGCTCCTCTGTCACAGTGCAGCTATCGCATACTTTTCTAACAGATCGATATCTAACATTTATATAGCTATGGTTGTGAAAGTAGTATTTATTGGGGAGTTGTATGTATTCTATGGTTACATTTCCTTTTTTGTATTTCCTTTGTTTTCGTAGAGCTAATGTTTTTCTCTTTTGCTCAGTTTCCTACAACCAATTTACCTCTAGATGTAAATCTTTCCTTGATAAGCTCAAAATATTGAGAATCTTTGCCATTTCATTTCTTCCCCTGAAGACCTCAATCCCATAACTCTGTCCCCTTGTGCTCCAGTCCGGACTGGTTATTCCCTAGGTTATGTACAGTTACTGTCCTGGGGTCTTTCCTATGATTATTCTGGGGATTCTTCCAGCTTTTCTCTCACATTAGTTGCTCTGTTTGGGGGCCTTGGGGTGTAACTCAGTGGTAGAATGATTGTCTGGGAAGCTCAAACCCCTAGGTTCAATACCTAGCACCGTAAGGAAAAAAATAAACTAAAACAGTTCCCTGTTCCTGGCATATGATGTCTTCTTTATTGGCTTACTTTTTCAGAAGCTTCATGGTAAAAAGACATGTAAGACAAGAGGGAGGTGAATTTTTTATGCCCTCATATGAATGAAACTGTCACTATTCTACACATACTTAATTGATAATTTGGCTAGGTGTAAAATTCTAGTGTAGAAATAATTTTCCTCAGCTTTTAAAAGCATTTATTTCTCAGGATTGCGTACTGGTGTTGAAACTATTAAACCAGTAGAATCATAAAATTACTGGAGAATCACTGGAGTCCATAAGCCAGACTCAGAAAGTCAAATAGCCATGTTTTCTCTCATATGAGAAAGGGGAGGAAGGAAAGAGGGAGGGAGGGGGGACAGAGAGAGACAGAGAGAAAGCATGAGAGTAGAAAGGATACAATTAAAGAGGACAAAAGAGATAGGGAGAGTGGAGCAGAAAAGAGAAACGATCATGAGGGTGTATGGGCCCCTTTCCCCTTGCTAAGATGAAGTACTAGGCATTCACAGCTTAAAGCAGGAGAGGTTTGATTTGTCTCAATCCATAGT
>PVIC010054880.1:0-11398 GCA_004025085.1 Thryonomys swinderianus | reverse complement strand
CGCTGAGACAGGCAGTGACCCTGGTGTCCACCAGCAAGGCCACGCTGCGGACAGTCAGCCTCCCGCTCCTCGTGACGGCGTCTTCCCAGGGCCCGCCCGCGCAGAGGCACCTCGCGCTCCCAGCAGGCCGCCGCCGCTGCACTCCACGCCACAGCGGGGTCTACACCACGCTCCGCGGCCGCTCCCAGGGGAGCCGAGCCAGGCTGTCACCTACCTTTAGAAATCTCCCCGTTGTCGCTCAGGCCCCCACAGAGGGACAGGGTGACGTCGGGCAGGTCCATGGCGGAGTCTGAGAGGCACTCGGTGCCGCTGTCGGCAGCTGCGCTCCCAACTGACTGCGGGGACTGGGAGCCGGACAGCGTGTCGGACTCTGGCCACTGCCTGGAGCCGGGGTCCGCATCACTGACAGAGACGGGAGAGACGCCCATCACCACCGCTGTCCTGCAGCTCCCGCCCTCCTTCCCAGTGCGCAGAATCACGTGGCCGGCGACCGAGCGCGGGGCGGACGGTGACCAGTCACAACACACACCGTCCAGCTCCGCTTTTATGATGCCAATCTCAGGGCCAGTTGTGAGCATTTCTATTTCCATGATAGGAATGAGCAGGGGTAAGAAAAAGCTCACGAACAGAAGTCGCAGCCCAGACCCCGAGCATGGGGGGACTAATCCAGGCGTGTGTCGGTCCTGTGATCCTTCCGGACACAGACAACTGCGGCAAGGAGGCCTCGGAGGGGTCAACGGGGTAGGCAGTCCCCAGGGCAGGAGTGCACGGACTGCAGATGCAGCTGCCCAGCACTCACACCTTTCTAGACACGGCACGGAAGTTGGCTTCCGCAAAGTAACTGGAAGGGAAACCCTTGTACCAGAGCATAAATGTGTTTTCATTTACTTTCTGAGACAGGCCTTGCTACACAGTCCAGGCTGGGCTTGAACTCACTAAGCAGCCCAGGCTGCCCTCGGCTTCCTGCCCTCCGCCTCCTGGGCTCTGGAACTGCAGTCCTGCGCCAACATGCCTAGGCAGGAACATAAATTTAAAAGAAAAAGAACCAAGGGATGGTCCTTGTGTTTCTTAATTATGAAATGTTTGCTAGTCTACATCTTTTGAGTAGGTATTTAATGTTATGTTTGCAACGCTGTTCTAAAATTTCAAGGTTTTTGTTAAAATAGCTGATATTTTAATATTTAAAAAAACAATACATTATATAAACCTCTGAAAAAAATCTCAAAGCTGAGTAGCAAGCGCAAGTGAGTCCAGACACAGTGGGACAGGGAGTAGTTTCCAGTTGTGCCTGGATACTCAGGAGGGGCGTTCTTCGTGCAGCAGGCAGGCAGGCGGCCCGGGCAGGCCAGCCGGGGGTCAGGAAGCGGCTCCCAGGCAGACCCGAGGAGCACGGCTGCTCCCAACACGGGGCCTCCCTCACCAAACCCAGGGCCCCCACCAAAGCGCCGTCATGTCAGGAAGGCCAGAATGGCGCCCCAGGCCCAGGAGCTAACACCCGGCCTGCTCCGACACAGCAAGCTGCTGCAGTCACTGAACAGAGCTCCAGGCCCTTCCTTTAGTCACCTTCCGCTTTATGAAAAAAACAAAGGGAAACAAGACCTTGAGCCCTTTTCTCAAACAGCGCCTCACAATGTACTTCAGACTGCTCTTGAATTTTTGATGGAACCCAGGCTGGTCAAGAACCCGCTGAGATCCTCCTGCCTCAGCCTCCCAAGTGCTGGAATAACAGGCATGTACCACCATGCCCAGCAAGGAAGTGAGCATGCAAAGGCAGCTTCCATTTTATTTTTCCTACTGCAAAAACCTTAGTTTGGGCCGGAGGGTTAGCTCAGTGGTTCCAGCGCCTGCCTCGCAAGTGCAAGGACCTGAGTTCGA
This sequence comes from Thryonomys swinderianus, assembly GCA_004025085.1. Taxonomy (NCBI): domain Eukaryota; kingdom Metazoa; phylum Chordata; class Mammalia; order Rodentia; family Thryonomyidae; genus Thryonomys; species Thryonomys swinderianus. The sequence continues at coordinate 9,523 of PVIC010054880.1, read as the reverse complement.
TCTCCGGTAACCACATACAATGCTGGGCATGGAGACACGCCCACCAACAATCAACACCGCATACCACAATGCCGGATGTGGTGGCTCACGCCTGTCATCCCAGCACTAGGGAGGCAGAGACAGGAGAATTGCTGAGTTCACGGTGGCTTGCCTGGGCACCATAGTGAGCTCAGGGCCAGCCTGAACTACAGTGCGAGACCCTGTCTCATAAAGCAAAACAAAACAAAACAAAACAAAAAAACCCTTAGTTTGCTTCTCACCTTAAAAACCCACTACTTCCAATGAATGATGTCTATTTTGAGACAAATTCAAGGTGAACCCTCCCAGATAGCTGTTTAGAGACTGCCATGTCTCGCCTGTCTCTCCATCTGGAGAGAAACTCTGCGTCCTTCAGGATGTGGGTCCGTGGAGCCCTTCTGGGGAGGAACGCGCAAGCCAAGCAGTTTCTCTGCCACAGAAGACACCAGGAAACCTCTGCAAGGCTGAACTGAGCGCGGGAGGACAGTCCTAGGCCATCCTGGGACCCCAGGGGAGGGCGCTGCAGGCCCCACTCTCTACGCCTGGGGCTCAGCCCTCTGGGGCCGAATCCTCAGGAGGGTATTGCTAAATAAGGAAACCATGCCAACCTGCACAATGGTATAAAACTGCTAGCCCAAAGTTGGGTCGTTACAGGGGTAACTGGGGACCCTGCTCCTCGGCACGGCCGCACGGGCTCCCTCCAACACATGCAGCGGGAGCACACCCTCCGCAGGGCGCGGGACACGGGACACGGGACACGCTACCTCTTGGGGAAGTACAGAGCGGCCACCTCGGGCTCCAGCCCCTTCAGGTCGTCCAGGTAAATGTCGTCGGGCCCCTGGTGCTGGCTTCTCTTGTGGACACCTGTGTGTGTTAAGAAGCACATAGGAGACTGAGGACTTGCAATTCTCTATTCTCTAAGAAAATAAAGAGGCTTGTAAACAAGAAGGACGGGGCCATGTTGTGAACTGAGCTGTCTTTCCCCAGGCGTCGATGAACTCGTGCGCCTGCTGCTCCTGCCTCCACCCGCGGCCGTGCCACAGAGCGGGGCGCGCTGCTCTGCGACGCAAAGGGAGGGTGAGCGCCCAGCACCCAGAGGCCGGGCACGCAGCGCGCCAGAAACAGAAGGGGCTCAGCTTTGAAGCTTGTCATCTAAAATGAAGACTTTAAAAATGGAAAGTATAAGAGATACCACTTACTCTAAAGAGTAGAAAAGGCAATCATTTTTACACTGAGTACATATCAAAACTGTATTTTAGATTTAGTGCCTTAAACAGCATGTGCCCACACATTACTTCACTTGTCCACCTTCCTCTCCACAGTGGCCAGGAGAAGATGTAGTTACATATGTGTTCACGCGGGCCGGGCTGCCGCAGGGCGCACCCCGGCTGCGCACTGTCCCGCTGGGGAGGCCGGGGCTGGGTGCTGCGCTCCAGCACGGAAGAGAAGGAAACATCAGAATCAAGCGTGGCCTGGGATGCAGCTCAGCAGCAGCGCTGCGCCTGCTTGCAAGGGCAGGCCCCGAGTTCGATCCTTGTACCAAAGAAGAAAATCAAACGTAAACCTGGCATGGTGGCGTGGGCCTATAGCCCCAGCATTTGGGAGGAAGCAGAAAGAGGATCGCCACGAGTTCAAGGCCAGCCTGGCTCTGAAGCAAGGCCCTGCCTCAAAACACAGTATCAAATGCGATGCAGGACTGTGGACAAGATTGTGGCTTGAAACACTAGCCAAAAACACAACTGCAACCTCTACCGAGGCGCTGAGTAACAGGGTCACACCAGAGTCCGTGGCCCTGCCCCGCGTGGCGCCCCTGATGGATGCCCACGATCACACTCTGCTATCTGGGGAGCACCAGGATGACACTGTGGCTGTGCGGTGGCCTCATGCCCAGAGGTGAGCACCGGGGCACTGGGCAGACACCCCCATTCCACAGTGTGCTCTCAAATGACTGAAACAGGCTGGGGCGGAGGCGGGGCGGGGGTCCAGCAGGAGGACAGGACGGGCCTGCAGGGCCTCCCGCTCGGACAGCAGACGCACTGGCAAGGAGGCTGCGGGCCGGGCCACTGGCGGGCTGCGCACACCACGGGGCAGCGCAGGGCCATGGGTCTGCAGGGCGGGTGGGAGGAGCGTCCCGACCCCGGCCCTACACAGGTGTGCGGGGCAGCACGCCCTACCTGACCGTGACAAGGGCTGTGCCACGCATCCAGGTTGGCTCCTTTCTGATGAGGCTGCACCACCGATCCGGCTGCCCCACCCAGGCCTGTACAGAAGGCACCATGGGGCCGCCTAGCGCCACGCTCTCAGCACACGTGCCAGGCACCGTGCAAAGCGAAGTCACAGGTATAGAAACCACACCGACAGAGGACTGGGGGGAGAACAGTCCAGGGACACAGGAACCACTGGTGCCCGCTGAGCTGACACGCCATGCTGAGTGGGGCTCATACACCCCGGACTGACAGAGCAGCCCGAAGAGCAGCTCCCTCCCTTGGGCTCTCAGCCAGGCCTGTGACGGGCCAGTGTGGCTTCCACCCAACAGGCTCAGGTCTCCCTGCACAGCGGGATTCCCACAGTGGCCTGGCCAGGTGCTACCATCTGGCCGGGGTCAGTACCGCAGGCTACCGATGAGCCTGTGTTCAGAGCAGGCACGCCGGGTGCCTCTGCCTGCACCCACGCATTTCTGAGCAGGAAGAGCCTCAGTCATTCACATGTGGCCGAAGGGAAAAGCCAAACCCTGGCACCAGAGGCGCAAGGACGCGCCCAGCAGGACCGGTTCCGTCTGTGGGCAGCTGCTGCAGACAGTCCTGCCTTGCGGCAGACCCCGGCCAGGGCTTGGGTTTGTACACAAAGAACTATGGAGGTCCACCCGGTGCATGTAGGGACACAGTTGCGGGCAGAGCCTGCCTGAAGACGCAGTGGGCACAGGGCAGCTCTGGTCAGATACAAGGCCGCATCGGACCCATCTGTGCCCCAGAGCAGGGCACTCAGCTGGTTACCTCTCCTCCGGGTGGGTGAGTCTGCCTTGGCCGCCGAAGGCCGGGGCTCAGCAGGGAGCTCCAGGCCAGCGGCCTCCTCGCTCCTCTGCACACAGGGGGCCCGGGGCGTGGGCTTCACGATGGCCAGCACGGGGCCCTCCTCGTCCTCGCCCTGCAGGGGACTGTCCTCGCTGGGGATGACCCGGAAGTGGGTGTTTTCTGATGGCGTGATCACAGCTGTCCGAGGGTGATGGTCAGCCCTTTCTCTTTTGCTGACCTAGGAAGGAAAACTGTTTAAAACCAAACTAACTTAAAAGGTATCTGCTACCTACATCTTGTTTTGTTTTGTTTTGTTTTGGAGAATGAGACTCACTATGTAGCCTAAGCTGGCCTCCAACGCGTGGTTATACTGCTGCCTCCCTGTCCCGCGCCCTGGGATTACAGGTAGCCACCACCATGCCAAACTCCTTTTAATTTATAATTTAATATATCTATTATGCGTACTGTTTTTTGTGAAACAGTTAAAAATTGAAACTAGTAACTGCAATTTGTTTAGTACCACCCTGTTTATAAAAGGGTTACATCTAGCTTTTTGTTTGTTTCTTGAGACTGCGTCTTGAGGCTGCCCTGATATCTGCCGCCTTCCCACCCCAGCCCCTGCGCTGGAGCCAGTGTGTGCCCGGCTCTCCGCCTGACCCGCCAGGCACAGGACTCGAAGCCAAGTCCTGGTGAAATGGCTCTGCTGGCTACTTTTCAGCTCTGTGAAAACCTCAGCCATGACAAGTCCAGACGCACTCACAATTGTGATTAGTACAGAAACTAAGTCCAACAGGAGAGCTCTTGCTCAAGATATGTATCTTTGCAGTTTCTTTCTTCATTATGAGCTGGCAAAAAAAGCTTTAAAAGTCAGTTTTGTATGTAAAATTTCAGCGTGGAAATTTTAAGTGCCTTAAAATTTTCTATATAAGTAATCCCCTCCGAAACAGGTTATGAATCATGGTGATGAGACTGCCTGGCCACACGAGGGTGCTAGACCGAGTGCCCCACCTTGGTGGACTCCGGGAAGCCGCCCCACGTCCACTCCATGTGTGACTCGGACCGCAGCAGGCTCTCGGAGGGCTTCACCTCCAGCTCCGAGTCGCTCTTGGGACACGCTGCCTGGGGGTAGGCGCTGGAACACAGGGACAGAGACAGGGCCGGCCTCAGCAGGGCAGTAGCCGGGCATCCGTCCACCTGTGCCGCAGAGGGAAGCCCGTCCTAGAGGAGCCTCGGCCATCCTTCCTCTCTGCGTGTGGACACGCTGCATTCACTTGCTTCTCAAAGGCAAGAGCAAGAATGGGGATTTTGTGGGAGGGGCCGGCACAGAGCGCACGGGGCGGCCAGTCTTCCCCCCGCGACTCACTGCACGGCTGAGCCCGGGCACTGAGCAGAACTCGGGATGGAGGGCGGCAGCTTCTGCCCGGAGCTCCCGCTGGCTGGGCCGTCAAACTCGGTCAGGCCAGGTCATGAGCCACGTGACTACTGAGGAAATCCCACGGGGCCCCAGAGCAGCCGCCGCACACGCCCGTCCCGGAGGAAGGGGCGCTTGCAGAGAAACGTACTTGTCTAGCGGGGACCAGTCTCCATCAGATAAGGGGTAGTGGTCTGCAGCATGGAAGAGCAGAGGCTCCTGATGGTCTCCTTGTTTTCCGGAAGTGCTAGGAGACCCTCTGTGGAGAGAGGAGACAGCGATGACACAGGTCTCGGCTTTCAGGCGCACGCGACCCCTGGCGGAGCCCACCCCGTGGAGGGGCTTCGGGACCGGCCTGGGCCGCTCCCTGTGCTGGCATCCGGACACTCAGGCCGCCTCACCCACCGCAGACAGTGCCCTCTACATGACACTGACCGTGGTGCGCCGAGTCCCAGGGCTGCAGGGCCCAGCTGGCCTCCACTCAGACCTCAAAGGAGCGCTCGTCAGGCCAGGCAAAGCCTCTGGGGCACAGCACGGAGACTGCGGCAGGAGCTGAAGACGCGCCTGAGACCCCAGAAAAGGCGCCCCAGGAAGGCAGGCTGCGAGGGAGTCACGGGCCGGGAATGAAGCGGCCCTGTGGCCTCAGCCATGAGGCCAGAGGCGGGGCCCAGAGCCTGGGAACTTGCCTGGCGCCGCTGTGCAGCTACAGGACTGGCAGATGCCCTGCAGGGCGCTGGCCCTGAGCTGGTCCCGCTCTACTCCCTTCTCCTCCCTTGCGGACCGGGACAGGGCGTGACCCTGAGCTGCTCTGCACTCAGACTGAGGGACTCGTCTCGTCTTCAGCCGCTCACAGCTAAGGGTTTGCGGTGAGCCTCAGAGTCTGCCTCTCCCGTGCCACGGGGGTCACCAGGAGGTGGGTGCAAGGCTGAAACCTCCACTGAGAGCCAGGCGGGAGGTGACAGTCCGGCGATGGCCTGGACCACGCGGGGAGACCTCGTCTGGAGAGGAGGAGGGACCAGCTTTCCTGACCAATCCCACAGCGGCAAAGAGGCGGAGCAGCGCTGCAGCCACTCCGACTCCGCCCACTGATAGCAGCATACTTCGCGTCCTCTGCGGGCGCTGACTGTGCTGGCCCGAGCAGACCAGACTCGGTGAAATACTGCAGGGGAGCTCAACTCACAACCCCGGGGTGGGCAGGCCTGGCTCAGGACAGTGAGGAGAGGCTGCTGATGACCCGAGTTCTCATTCCAACTGGATCTCTCCAGAGCCGTGTGGCACGTTGGCAATGGCAATGAGCCTGGGCACTGGGGCAGCGGGGGGGATGGTGGTGGCGTGGGCAGGCAGGGCGCGTGCGCCCCGCAGGCTCCCAGGCAGCTCGTGCGGCCTCCCCGCCTCGCAAGCCCTGTGCTCTGGGCCCGAGAGCATGCAGCATGTTTGCGACCACCCAGGTTCCCGGTCCACACACTGAGGCTGCACACACTTGTGCGAGAGACAAGTCAACAGCCAGCCTGGACAAACAGCTCAACTGTTTCTGCGGGAAATCGCGGCACCGACCAGTGCGGTGCTGCGTGGCTAGGCGGCTGGCCATGGGAGGTAAACAGGACCGCTGGCTCCCTCCCGCACCTCTCCAGGCCGTCTTATCAGTGACCTTCGCTCACCCTGTCAGAGTGCTTCTGCGAGGCTCACGGTGAGTCTGCGTTTGAACCCTCTCCGCAGAAGCTGCGCCCAGCCGGGTGGAGGGCCCTGTGGGTCGGAGGGGGGGCGGACACCCGCACCCCAGCCCGAAGCTGCCGAGGCCAGAGCCAGGCCTGCCAGACAGATAAGGGGGCACTGCTGCCACACAGCCCCAGGCCGCTCACGGCAGGACGCCGCCTGAGCACCGGCAACTGCACAGCTTGTACATTTTGCTGTCTTTTTTCTTAGAGCCCTCATTTCTAGTGGCTGCATAATTAGGCAGGTTTTACAAAGAAGATTTCAGAAAGAGTCCCCCAAGGGTCACCATCCACAATTCACTGCAGCACAGCACAGAGGAGAGGCAGCTGTCACTCCTGAACCAGCCCTGGGCCCGCTGACTGCGCAGAGTCGGCTGCTGACTCAACGGGCCAGGGCTGGCTGGGGAGATAAGCTGGCGCCACTCCCACGGGCACTGACACCTGGCAGGGCTGGACTAGCGGCTGGAGGCAGGCAGCCGCTAGCTTTTCTGCGAGCCCTCGCTTGCCACCCCCCTTCCAGGACCCACCTTGGTGGCGTTAGCAAAGAGCTCCGCCTTAGAGACGGCCTGACGCCCTAAGGCACAGCCGCCCGGTGATCAGCGTCCCTAACTGTGCCCTCCTATGTTAGCGGAGGACACACATGCACAGAAGTTTCCAGTCAAGTGCTGTTTAAATGGGTCTCAAAAGAATTTTATTTGCAAAAACATTAGGAAGGGGCCGGAGGATCAGCTCAGTGGTTCCAGCGCCTGCCTCCCAAGCGCAAGGTCCTGAGTTCCATCCCGGGGACCACATATAATGCTGGGCGGGAAGACTCACACCCACCAGCCATCAATACCACACACCACAGTGCCGGGCGTGGTGGCTCACGCCTGTAATCCCAGCACTTGGGAGGCAGAGACAGGAGGATTGCTGAGTTCGAAGCTTGCCTAGGCTACATAGTGAACTCAGAGCCAGCCCGAACTGCAAAGTGAGACCCTGTCTCAAAAAAAAACCAAACATTAGGAAGCCTAAAGTACTGTCACTCTTTCCTTTTTTAATTGCATATTTAAAATTCCTATTACAGGATATTATTCCAGGATTCACCACCCAGATTCCAAGACTTTAGAAAGTGAATAGTTTTGCCAAGAAGGAACTACCCTGTCATTCACTACCATAATTACAAGATCCTCCTCTGTGTCAGCTAGAGTCCCATGTTGGCTGAACCAGGAAAAACCAAAGCTCAGCAACTCAAGGCAAAACCTGTGTTGTGTGCTTTGGCTTCTCTGAGCAGCAAACGCCTGTCCCCCTCGGAAGGCACCACCGACCCCGGAGGCGGGAGACCCCAGGCCCGTAAAGGGCAGCAGTGGCTTCTCTGGGCCGTGTGGGGTGAAGCCCGCGCCTCGGAGCAGGCCTTCCGGAGCCAGGGGCGGCGCCCTGTGTGGGAGCTCATGTCCCACCCCGCTGCAACCCTCAGTCCCAGGGGTGCAGATAATGAGGGGACGAGGTCTGGCCTCATCCTCTGGGCTGTTAAACAACTGCGCAAGAGCTCACGTTCAGAAAAGAAAAAGGAAACTAACTCCTCCCTCAACTTGTGAGGATGTCTGGATGAAAGGCTCAAACGAAACAAATTCTGACTTCTCAGAACAGGTGGGAACCAACACACAGCCGTGCGGGCCAGTAACTGGCCTTCCCTGGCTCGAGGAGGCACTGCCAGGCCTGACGCAAGCCAGGTTCCAGCGTCACGGCACTGGGCTTGATGGCAAATTCTGCAGACACCAAAAGGGAAAAAAGAAAATGCCCCTCCCACCTGCAGACACCACGCAAGGCCTGTGAAGCACCGCACCGTGCACTGGCACAGCCCGCATGCCTGCCCTACCTGGCCGCCTTCTCATCGTCCGAGCTCACAGCCACGTCGTGCGCGCCTTCTGCGGCAGGCGAGGGCGCCGGCTCCTCCTTCTTACTGTCCTGCTTGCACTTCTTCCTCCTCCGCTTCTTCTTCTTCACAGCACTTGGAGCGAACACTGTCTCGGCCTCCAGGACGGGCGAGACGTCTGGACTCTGGGGCGGCCGCCCGTCTCCTCCTGATTTCCCCATGGGGGCATCAATATCCTTAAAGAACTGATCTTCCGTGGGAATTGGGGAGGTGGCAAGGTAAGCAGGAAGCTTCTCCTTAAAGATCAGAGAGCGCAAGGTTACTGCTGACACACTGGGTGCTGCACAAAGCAGTCCTTAATTCCACAGGCGCGGGACGGCGGGGCTGCCTGGGGCAGGAGGCCACAACCTGGTGGCAGCTCCTTCAGAATGTGACTGAGCACCGGGGAAGAACTGGGTACCGGCGCCCCCAGAACAGACTTAAGGGAAAGCAGATGGCTCGGTCCGGGCCGCAGCGTCTGCAGCACCTGCGCTAAGGAGCTGAGGACGCCAGCAGAGCTCGCAGACAGGTGGGCACCAGGGGCGCGGGCGCCTGTCGGGAGGGAGGCGAGGAACCAGGCAGGGAGCGGCAGCAAGTGTGGCGTGACCACGCGGCCTGGCGGTGGGACAGGCGAGGTGCAGGCAAGGCCTGCAACGGGAGGGTCTGGGGCTCTGCAGGCTGGACATAAAGATCCTCCCAAGGAGCCCAGGGCGGCCACACTCAGACGCAATCACTCCTCCCCTAATGTGGAGTGAATGATGGTCTGGCGGCCAGGAAGTCAGATTCCGAGCGTGTGCCTCGTCCCCTGCGTCATTCGGGCAAGTAGGAGAGTGGGTTAAAGGTAAACGTGACCTCAGAAGATTTACACTACTCAGGTTTTTACACTTTATACATCTTGAAACGTGTAGCTTTCCATAACGGGTGCGAACTTCTGAACTCGGCTTTGGTAAACATACCCCCCGGAGCCAGCAGTTGTCACCTGGACAAAATGCGGGTTCACCACCAGCACCTGGAGATGGCACGGAGACAATCCTGCCCCTGGGCAAGGCTGTGCTCGCTGTGTCCAGGGTTTTGACCTAGGGACCTTTGTTACAGGAAGTTTGCTGGCCTTCTTGACTGCTGCTCCAGGCAGCGCTTCCTAGCTTTCTACAGCCAGAGCTGGGCACCACTCCGCATGCACTGTCTCCACAGCACAGCTGGGTGTGGAGCAGATGGAAGTTTAGGAAATACATCAGGAACGCGTCACTCCCGGGACACCTGTTGCTGACCACGCTTCCCTCTCTGCACCTGTGTCTGGGGAAGGAGCCCACTGACTGCCCAGAGGAACTAAATGCAAGCAAAGCAACAGAAGAAGCTGAGGACACAGCGCTCAGGACTCGTGCTGTTGCCTTTCTCTTAACTGATGTGTGATAAACATAAGCCGCTCTGCATTGTGTGGTTTGGGTGATATTTTTCTTGGTGATTTTTTTTTTTTTTTTTT
>PVIC010054879.1:0-11394 GCA_004025085.1 Thryonomys swinderianus | reverse complement strand
GGCTTGTCCAGAAGCCTGAGTACAGAGGAGTTGCCAGAGTGAGCTGCCTCGTTCCCGAGTTAGCAGGAGCAGCACGTTGAGCGGATGTGGGTTTCACCTGCAAAGCAGGAACCCACCGTGTCATCGAGGTGTCAGGAACTGGGAGTGAAAGAATAAAATCAAGTTCTTTTGTAAATGAGACCTTCCTCAGAGAGCTGAAGAGGGAGAAGGTGATGCTGGGAAAGCAGCGGTACTGATTGCAAACAGTGTCTTCTAGAAGACTGAGGGTAAAGGAGAAGGTTGCTCAGGATGTTGCCATGTTGGGAGAAGGCTTAACTCCAGTGTATCTTTGAGGATAAGGCTCTCTGAGCGTGTTAGTCAAAGATGGAGCCGTATTGAAGTTGGGGGGAAACTGATGGCATCTTTCAAGGGCTTCCTTCCATGAGGTCTTTTCACTCGTTAATTTGTTGGTTTACCCCATGTCCTTGCGGTGCGTTAGGCACAGTGCTACGCTCTGGAACTCAACTGCCTTCCATCGAACAAAGCTAAATGCATTTTTGACTCTGTTTCGCCTGAACTTCCCCAGGGAAGCTGCTCCCTCTCAGCTCTCCTAAGTGGCTTCCACCGCCCTCACTTCCTGTTAAGGAGGGCCAGGGGCCAGAGCTTGGCAAGCTGCTCTGGCCTGGGGCAAAGCCCCCAGGGACCTGACGACCTGGCGGTCCCCTTTTGTGCGCAGTGACTGCTAAGGAAGGTGAGGTCAGAGTGAGGCCGTGACTCTGCCCCATCCACATGACTGACGTTATAATATGCCACTGAGTGTTTAGAGTAGAGTTTTGCAGGAAGAAAGCCGCAGCCCTTGGAAATTCTCCTTGGTGTACCTGAGAAAACAATCCTGAGTCCTGAAATATGAATGGAATCCTTGTGTTCTGCCCTCGGCCTGCGGAGTCAGTAACACGTGACCCGAGCACTCGAGTCAGAAGTGAGCTAAAAGATGACTTAGAGATTGGCTTCAGAAAGGCCTGGCGAGGCTCAGCAGGACCGTATCCTCGGTCCCCTCTTCTGAGGGTGTCCTTGGTATCTTGAGTAGGGAGCAAAAGGGAGCCCAGGCAATTCCCGCTCCCTAGGGAGTAATTCTGACCTTGAGAAGTGCAGTGCCCCACAGTCACTGAGAGGGCTTAGAACAGGGCATCATTCTGCTGCCAAGTGCCGAGGGCCCAGGCATGGGATCTGGGTGGATATGGATTTCCAAGGACAGCACAGCATTTCCCGTGGTTCACAGCGCCACTTAACCCAGACAGAGGAGGACATGAGGCTATGATTGTTTTTCTCTTCTCTTAGTCTCTAATTATCAAGTAAAAACTCATGGCCTTGGTGTTGGAATTGTTACATCCCTGAAAACTGGGTTATGGCGTCCCAAAAGACAGTTTTCTGAAGAAAGATTTCTACAAGGAAATGCTCATAGTTGCTGGCATTTTCAAACACACTATTGATCATCTGTGTCAGCTCTGTTTGTCCGCCTTCTGCTGTTGCTATTTGTAGTATGTCTTATTGGAAAGGAGGGTCCGAGTAGGACTGACCTGTACAATGAAAGCAAAGAGAGCTTCGGAACGGTGAAGCCTCCCTTGGCAGAATTAATTATCACTGGGATTTAGGCCATCTGTGGAAGGACATGTGCTTGCTTCTAGGCATTGCAGCTTTGTGTCGTAAAACCCTACAACTAGCACTGACAGGGACGCTAGAGTTTCTGTCACTCTGGCCCCTTCATTTGATAGATAAGAAACCTAGACCCAAACAGGTGAGTGGTGTCCGGGGTCACCCAGAAACTGTGAAAGCGCCTGTGTCTAAGCAGAAAGCCTTTTATCTTCTCTGGCTATTTCTATCGGATGTGTTGAACTTCGTCGTGCCAAGGCGGAGGGACGGCCCCAGGGTGCCCACCCAAAGTGGCTGAGCCAGGGGAGGTGAGTGGAAGCATAGAGAACTATGCGTTAGTCCCTCTACTTGAGCAGGGTGGATAATTCAGGGAAAAGCTCTTTGGGGTGTGGAGCGTCTGTGGGAGGAAAAAACTGTGGCATTCACACATCAGCTTGGAGAGGCTTTGGAATAAATTTCTGACCAATCAAACTCTACCACCCGGAAGAGCAGAGGCAGGGAATGTGCATGTCTTCCTCATTACTGTGGTCCTAGTGCCTGGTGTACTTACTATTGTATGCATCATATTAATGGAGCACATGCAGTGGACATGTCAGGCCCATGCTTAGTGCCAGAGGGAAAATCCAGACCAAATACTCTTGATGGCATGGTCCCTGTGGAGATGAGACTTTTTGGTAGAAACAGAAAATCAGATTGTCACAAAAATGGAAATTATAATATGATGAGAAAAAAATAGATTGCTGCACATAAACAACATTCATGTGTATGACTGTATTGAAGAAACTGAGGCATTGTAGCAAATCATTGTGGAAAAGTACCTGCAGGACTCATGTTTTAAGTTGACTATAGAAAGTTTCTTGTTTTTCTTCTTTTTTTTTTTTTTGAGACAGGTTCTGGTTTTGTAGTTCAGGCTGGTCCTGAGCTTACTATGTAGCCCAGGCAAGCCTCAAACTTAGCAACCTTCCTGCCTCTGCCTCCCAAGTGCTGGGTTTACAGGCATGAGCCACCACCCCCATCATTGTGGCACTGATTGCTGGTGGGCATGAGTCACCACACCTGGTATTGTTGTATGTGGTTACCAGGGATCGAACCAGGGACCCTGTGCTTGCCAGACAGGCACCGGAACTACTGAGCTAAATCTCCAGCCTGATACTTCAAAATTTTATTGGTTTTCAGTTGCACATTCTTAGATTCCACTTCTAAATCAAAAGGAAAAACAGCCTATAGCTGATGGGGTTCTTGGGAAGAGAACAAGAAGTTAAAGCACCATGTCGTTGAAAGGCAGTGTGAGCAGAAAAGAACTGGGGTGAGAAGCGCCAGACCTAGGTGTATGACAGGGACTTTGATGAGGGGAAGTGGAGCCTGGAGGAGAGAGTAGACACGTACAGCCTGTGCGCCCCCAACTTCTCCAGCACTTTGGGATATGTTTTCCCCTTCGAATACACAAATAGCATGAGTCTGAACCATCATCTCACGGCTTCTAGAAGTATAATTCCCCTCTGATTCCTCACCCTCAGTATTTGTGGAGCCTTCCCGTACTGCATCCCCAGGCCACACACCCCTCCTCGTGGCCTGTTGCCTTGAGACGCTGCAAGCTTCTATGTGCACGGCTGATGGCTGCTGTTCATTGTAGGGGTGGGAATTGGAGCCTTGGCCCACATTTAACGTTACTCAATTACTTGCCTATACACAGTGCTCTTTTCTAACCCTGAATACTGGCCCATTGCTTAAACTCCTCAAACACAAACAACAATGCCGAAGCCAGCCAGACAAATCAGCAGGGTCGAGAAGTCGAGGGGCATGGATTAAGAGAAGAAGACAGGAAAATGGGCTCAGGAGGACCTCTCAGTCAATACTGAGCAGGCCCCGAGTTTATTCTTTAGTGCTCTTTTACAGTATTTCTAACTACAGTTAACATATAGGTTGAGCATGATTAAAGTCTAAATCTACAGGAAATCTACAGGAACTCAAAATACAAAGATAACTGTCGGAATGTGCTCTCTCTGCTCCTAAAACTTCTCCCCAGGTGATCTGCAAATTTCTTTTTTTTTTTTTTTTTGCTTTTTGGAGACAGGGTCTCGCTTTGTAGTTCAGGCTGGCCCTGAGCTCACTATGGTGCCCAGGCAAGCTGCCGCGAACCCAGCAATCCTCCTGTCTCTACCTCCCGAGTGCTGGGATTACAGGCGTGAGCCACCACGTCCGGCATTGAGGTATGCAGTGTTGGTTGTTGGTGGGCGTGAGTCTCCACGCCCAGCATTATATGTGGTTACCGGGGATCGAACTCAGGTCCTTGCACTCACGAGGCAGGCGCCGGAACCACTGAGCTAACCCTCCGGCCCGATCTGCAAATTTCTTATGTTATGCCAAAGACTAGCCCAGGCTCTCAAGGCACAAGTGTTTGTTTCTTAGAATACTTCTCTATTTCTTACTCTTGAGAAGTTACTTCTCTTTGTCATTTTATTTTATTTAATCACTAGAACAGTATCTTTTATCATTAATGCATAGTCAGTAAACTAAGCAGAGATTGTATTAGAGGAAGAACAGCAAATCCCTAACAGAAGGAGCGACAGAAGGCGACTCTGGGCCAGAGGTTGATTACCGGAAGACTTCTTTCATCAGGCATCCCAATGCAGCGATCCAAAGGTCGCAGATCATCTTGGGAGCCTGGGCAGCACTGTTTGGTATAGTACAGATCTCACAACTGCTAGTTGGTGCAGCACCCAGTGCAGATCTCCAGGCCTGAAAAGAGTCTCCTCTAGCAGGGTCTGCTTCCCACAAAACAGCAAACTGTAATATGTTAAGAAAATCTACACAAGGCTTGGAAATAAGGAGGAATTACAGCTCAAAAAGAAAGCTCTCAATCAGACGCTCGATGTCACAGGTCCAGAGTTCTCCCCCGCAGGACTCAGCGCCTGGCTCAGTCTGTGCTCAGTGCCAGGCAGGCCCCGGTGTTGTTCAGGCCCCTCAGCGCCTCCCTGCGGGAGCGTTTCCACTACAGAGCTTCCAACTGGAGTGGAAGTCTCTGAGCTGTGCAGATCGTGGAACAAAAACTAAAGGGAGAACACTTCAAGTCTCTAGTTGCGTACCATGTAAGGAGCTTGGAAATTGCTATTCCGTCCTAACTACAAAAAGCTGAACAAATGAAATGATTGTCTTAGATCTGTTTTTAGATATGAGGTTGTAATGTCTGGATCATGCTATCCTGAGGAAGACAAACACATGCATGTAATGAACAAGGGCACTTTTATTAGCACCGCATGCAGTGGGTCTACCAATATTGGGTTGGAGACCCGGAAGAACGGCTACGGGCCCCTTTTAAGGGCATTTCAGGTTACACACGGGAGGGGGACCTAAACCTTTTAGTAATTGGCTAACAGTAATTGGCTAACATACTTATCAGGTGGGTCATTGGTAGAGGGGGAATAGGAAATTCAGAGTCATCTTGTGGGAGGGCTAACAAAGGAAATCCTTGGTGGGAGCAGCCCTATTGACTAGCTCACTGGTGAATTATGTGAGCTATGTCCCCTTAAGCTTACCAGGAAATCGCTATACTTGGTGACCAGCAAAACCAGTTCAGCAACCTTATCGATTTGCCTGGGGGTTTTTAGGAAACCTCACACAGGACTTCTTTATAAAGTACAACGTTTGTTTACAGCTGAAACATCAGATAGGGGTGACTTACAAAATGAAGATTCTTTGGTCCCAACAAGGTCCCAGGGAAAACTTCTCCCTTCAGGAGATGCAGGAGAAAGAAAGCACTACCACGGAGGAGTAGAATCCCTGAGCAGAGAACTCTTGGGAACCGCTCTTGAGTTAGCAGAGCCTGAACTGTAACTGACTAGTTACCAAAGGCTCCGCGTAGACAAGTGTGAGTGTTAAAAACTCCAAGATAGCCCATCACAGGGAAACTGCACATTTTTGAGAGTTTTACTCCCCAAAAACTTGATTCACAGTAAATATCAAAGAAAAATCCCCCACTGCTACTGGCAGGAGGCAAAGAAAAGTCATTTGAAATATGCCAGAGCAGTCCGCTCTTAACAAGGGCTGCCCAAAAGAGACCATTTTACCAGAGTCTAAACTAATGAGGGTTTTCAGGATCTATCAGCCCTCGGGGAAGGAAAATATCAGCTCTGGTCACAGGCAGCCTTTCCTTGCCACCCGTGAAGACGGGACCAAGAGGCTCTAGAGAGGTGCACAGCCCTGGGGCAAGGTGCAGGAAGAGACTGCAGTTCCTCTAGGTCCTCCCAGTGCTGAGCGTGCCGCCCTCCCCACACCCAGCTACCCCATCACCACTGGCCAATCCATTACCCTTCACTTTATCTAGTCTGGCTATGGGGGAAAAAATCACAAGCCATGTTAAAAGGCAAATAACACAGTTGAAAGAACAGTGACAGCATCCAAAATAGGTTCAGGTATGGCAGCCATGTTGGAATTACTCGACTTGGAATTTTTTTTGCATATTAGTCTTTTTTTTTCTCATTTATTATCTTGATGCTCTTACAATGTAAAACCTCTGGAAAGAAAGCTTTCTTTAGTTCTGCTTTTCTTGATGGGCTGTGGAGGTATTTTCTTTTTCCAGTGTATTCATAAGTCCAATGACCAAATTGCAAGCATTTATGACACCTAATGTGTTGCCTATTTGCTTCACACAACTTGGGGAGTCTTGCGTTGTTGTTAACTCATTTGGGAGATGGGTGGTCTATGAAGCGCTCTCAAGTCATGATACAGAACTGTCACTAACCTATAAATTATTATGGAAAAGTGGCTCTTCAGTCAAAGGAAACTGTCAGACCCATTATATTTAAGACCTATTTTAGTTCCTTTCCTGTAACTTTTTATTGAAATTTTTACAGTACAGAATCAACTTTTGGTGATGGAATAAATGATGTTAATTCAGAGAGTGGCAGTTTGGAAGGCAGTTAGTATGAATTAAAAATGTTTTTCAGGGGACAGAGATTTAGCTTAGTGGTTCTGGCCGGGTGACGTGGCTCACGCCTGTAATCCCAGCAGTCAGGAGGCAGAGGCAGGAGGATTGCCGAGTTCGAGGCTTGCCTGGGCTCCATAGTGAGCTCAGGACCAGCCTGAACTACAAAGCGAAATCCTGTCTCAAAAAAAAAAAAAAATGTTTTTCAAAGGGAAGATTGATTGTTGTAAAGAAACACCATGAACTACACTCTTTTGACAATATCTTGCCTAGTGGAACTGATCTAGTAAGGAACTGCTCAATAATAAACTGAACTTACTAAACTGAAGTCAAGGGACGTGAATATAGGAGGTGCTCTGGGACTCCCCACTTAGCCCTCCACATTCATTCATTCTTAAGTACTTGGGGCTTCCGAATAAACGCTATGGAAAGGCTGTCTATAGGATCGTGTGAGACTAGACCGAAAAGGACAGTGTTGAAAGTTAAACATCTTGAGAGGAGCTTCAGACAGTGATAAATACTTGAACTCATCACATTCTGGGGGGACAACTCTGGTCATGACCACATAGTCTCCTAGAGATGTTCAGTAGGACGATACTCTATACATGGATCCTTCTCCTGCATCCTTATTGCACTGGACTTTTTTCCTCCTTTTTGAGTTTCCATTTCAAGCAGTGGTATCTGGGTCCTACTTCCAAACGAACTCAAGTTCGTGCTCACATTTAATTCTAGAAGGACTCTTCTAAGACAGTAAAAAAATAATAAAAACCAGCAAAGAATGACCTTACTGAATATCCACTGACTAGTAACCAGGGATAACCAAGTACATAAAGAAATCAGCACCTCCTGGGCCGGAGGGTTAGCTCAGTGGTTCCGGTGCCTGCCTTGCAAGCGCAAGGTCCTGAGTTCGATCCCCGGTAACCACATACAATGCTGGGTGTGGAGACTCACGCCCACCAGTAATCAATACCACATACCACAGTGCTGGGCGTGGTGGCTCACGCCTGTAATCCCAGCACTCGGGAGGCAGAGGCAGGAAGATTCCTGAGTTCAAGGCTTGCCTGGGCTACATAGTGAGCTCAGGTCCAACCTGAACTACAAAGTGAGACCCTGTCTCAAAAAAAAAAAAAAATTCTTCCTGTAAAAGAAACAACACCATTCATCCTCCTCAAGATAAAGCCCACACTTCAAACACACTTCTCTCATTGTTCTTGTGCCTTTCAGAAACAGTTTTAAAAGTCTTCTTTGAGGGTATCCAAGCTCACTGCTGTGGAGGCCTCATTGTCCTGAGTCAGGTTAAAACATTGACCTTTCGTGGTTGTTTTGACTCGTGGGAAGACCCAGAATTCTCATGTTTCTAGATCCTGTAAATATGGTAGATGAGAGTGGACTGTAATTTTTTAACAGTTTCTTGGGTTTTAAAATCTTTTTAAAAATTAAAAAAAAATTACGAGAGTATGTCTATGATACATTGCGATCACATGATCTTGGGGGCTTGGCACACGGAGGTGCTGCATCTTGGTCATCTCTGCTCCCACTTCTCCCTGCCTCTCCCCTCCTCCCCGTTCTCGAGATCCCTTCCCGTTTCCCTAACATCTACCTCCATTTCTCCCAACATCTTTTAATCCTTTAAATTTTTTATACTTTTTTTTTTTTTTTTTTTGCTTTTTGAGACAGGGTCTCGCTTTGTAGTTCAGGCTGGCCCTGAGCTCACTATGGTGCCCAGGCAGGACGCCCTGAACTCAGCAATCCTCCTGTCTCTGCCTCCCGAGTGCTGGGATGACAGGCGTGAGCCACCACGCCCAGCTCTGTGGTATGCGGTGTTGATTATTGGTGGGCGTGTCTCCATGCCTAGCATTATATGTGGTTACCAGGGATCGAACTCAGGACCTTGCGCTTGCGAGGCAGGCGCCGGAACCCCTGAGCTAACCCTCCGGCCCTTAAATTTTTTATACTTTTAATGAGCCTGCCTTTCTTTTGGATGGAACTCAGTACCAGTACCCACGTTATCTTTCCGTCATAAAGGCACTGAGCAAGATCATATGCAAGACAGCTTCAGGAAGTGGCACAGATGATGAGACACATGTATGGGGGGGTGCTTCGAGGTGGAGGATGCATGGTAATATGTCTCTTACTGTAATAAACTTTTCAAAATTTAAGCAATCACCATATATTTTGATCCCTCCTGTGTCTGATCATTTCTCCTAGAGTCTCTGCTTTTTTTTTTTGGCAGCTGGGTGGGGGGGGCCATTCTGCTTTCAGTCCAAATCCAGCACTGTACCTGGTTTCTGTGTCTTTATTTCACATTCACAAGGGCAGGAGAGTTCAGTTGTCTCCACTGAGCCTGTGACTTGGTCCATGTGTCTGTAGGCAGAGGGGCAGCTACCTATGCTCACCCCTCTGGTGGAAGAAGTGGCCAGAGTTCCAAGTGGACAGGGAGGGGCTAGTAAGACACTTATAATACAGAAATTGCAATCTTAATGTCAAATACCTATTAACCAGAGTATGTGTGTGCACATACATGCATATACATATATATACACCTATGTGTGAGTGTTTGTTTATTTATTGAGACAGGGTCTCACTTTGTAATTCAGGCTGGCCCTTAGCTCACTATGTAGCCCAGGCAAGCCTCCAACTCCGCAATCCTCTTGCCTCTGCCTTCCAAGTGTAGGGATCACAAGCATGAGCCACCAAACCTGGTACTGTGGTGTGTGATGCTGATTGCTGGTGGGTATGAATCACCACACCCAATATTGTTGTATGTGATTACCAGAATCGAACTAGGGGCCTGTACTTGCTAGGCAGTCCCTGGAACCATTGAGCTAGATCTCTGGCCCCAGAGTGTATGTGTGTGTGTGTGTATAATTTTTTTTTTGAGACAGGGTCTCACTTTGTAGTTCAGGCTGGCCCTCAGCTCACTATGTAGCCCAGGCAAGCCGCTGCGAACTCAGCAATCCTCCTGTCTGTGCCTCCCGAATGCTGGGATGACAGGCGTGAGCTACCACGCCCTGCACTGTGGTATGTGGTATTGATTGCTGGTGGGCGTGAGTCACCATGCCCAGCATTGTATGTGGTTACCAGGATCGAACTCAGGACCTTGCGCTTGCCATGCAGGTGCTGGAACCACTGAGCTAAATCTCCGGCCCCAGAGTATATGTTTTTATGAATAAGGAATACTTCTAAAGTGAGACTATTTGAAGATTGTTTTCTTAAATAGAAAACCATCCCCTTCAATTTCTCTATTGGTAAGTTTTTGCTGACCTGAGCCAAAAATTAACAGTGACATTTAATTTTACTTTAAAAACCACATTGGCTATAATAGTTTTCAAGTGTTTCTCTGTTTTCCAGGAATATATATTTTCTACTTGTTTTCATTTACTACATATTAAAAAACATTTAACAGTTTATTTGAACAAAGAATGATGCGTGAATTAAGCAGTATTGTAAGCTAAAATGAAATCAGTATAACCATTTAGTAAGAATTGATGAAAAATCTTAAAAATCATTGTCTAGTAAACATTGATAGTCTTTATCAAATGTGTGTATATTGCACGAGAAAGGTAATTTTTAAAGCTTGTAGTGAAAATAAAGACTAGAGAATGTTAAGTTTCAGTTAACAGCATGAATAATTAGCTTTCAGGGAAGCAAAGTAGAGAAATCACTTAATTAGCTACAGATACACATCTATCTGGCTTATTTAGGGCATAAGTGGTGAAGCCTTTGTCCTACTTGGGCATTATGTGCTGAGATCATTGCCTGTAAATGGCTGAAGCTTGGCTCTTTGTGATTGGCTGAAATCAGGCTGTTTGTTACAGAAATACAGTTACTTAGGTTTTGACTTGTTAATGTATAAAGTTAGATTGCAGAAGCACAGAGGTAGATTTATGCCTCCTGCTGTTTAAGGGTGTATTTAACAATAAATTAACAACCCTTATACAGTACTTTGTTCTTTTTGGAGACAGGGTCTCACTTTGTAGTTCAGGCTGGCCCTGAGCTCACTATGGTGCCCAGGCAAGCCGCCGCGAACTCAGCAATCCTCCTGTCTCTGCCTCCCGAGTGCTGGGATTACAGGCGTGAGCCACCATGCCCAGCATTATATGTGGTAACCGGGGATCGAACTCAGGTCCTTGCGCTTGCAAAGCAGGCGCCGGAACCACTGAGCTAACCCTCCGGCCCTGTTCTTTTTTTTTTTGAGACAGGGTCTCACTTTGTAGTTCAAGCTGGCCCTGAGCTCACTATGTAGCCCAGGCAAGCCTTGAACTCAGCAATCCTCCTCCCTCTGCTTCTGGAGTGCTGGGATGACAGGTGTAAGCCACCATGTCTGGCATTGTTTTATTTTGTTTGGCTTTGAATTCAGTATGTAGCCAGAGCTGGCCTCCAATTGATGTGGATTCTCCTGCCTCTGGCAGACTGGGATTATAGGCATGTGCCACCACACCCAGCTTCTGTTCTTGGGATGAAATAACTTGTGTAAATTAATGATAATATGTTGGGTGATGTGAGTCACTAAATCTTAACTTCTCTTAAGGCTCAGTTTGAGAACTTCAAGCATATGGGGTGAGGGAAGACATTATATAGTCACATTCCAACTCATTTATGTATTAAGAACTTGGAAGCCAGAGTATTCTTTGCTATGTATAAGTTTTGTCACTAAGGTTGGGAATAAATTATCTTACATGTTTTTGTGTTTCTCTAGATGTTGGCCTGGTTAATGTTTTGGGTCTAGATTTCATCTGCTTAATAGAGGATAACGTATGCACACGAGTCAGGAGGCAGCTTGTCAGAGGGATCAAAACAAAGAAGGGCTTCAGCACCACGCTGTCTGCTGGAATCTGGGC
>PVIC010054878.1:0-11408 GCA_004025085.1 Thryonomys swinderianus | reverse complement strand
TTGGTACAATTTGCATACATCTCACAATCACACATAACATTGGGGAATTTGTACCAATATGTGACACAGTCAATTCTCATTTTTACCCATAGCCCCACTCACACCTCCCCACACCCTATATACATGCTCTTTTATTTTCTTTCAGAATCATATTGGAAGACAAGTTTTTAAAGGAAGTCACAAATATCTTTAGCATCTTCCTTGAATTTGTCAAACTTTAAGCTTTATGGAAATATCACAAGTTAACTCAAACATTTTCCTGGTATAGCAGAAACATGATCATTGCAGTAGTAGCTGAAAAACTAAAGCACTGTCTTAAAATTCACTCCATAGGGCGTTGTGGCTCATACCTATAATCCCAGCTCTCAGGAGGCAGAGGAAGGAGGATTGCTGAGTTCAAGGCTTGCCTGGGCTACATAGTGAGTTCAAGGCCAACCTGAACTATGAACCGAGACCCTGTCTCAAATTAAATACGTACATACATACATACATAAATGTGAGTAAGATTCACTCCATATTTATGTAATGTTAATGATAAAACTAAGTTGGGCTGATGCCTTGCACTTGTAATTCCAATACTCTGAGAGGCTGCAGCAGGAAGATCTCAAATCAGAGTCCAGCCTGAGCAATTTAGTGCCTTGGTGAGACACTCTGTCTTAAAACTGTAAAAAAGTAAAAAAGACTAGAGATGCAGTTCAGTGTGAAGACCTAAGGTTCAAGTCCTTACAATACCAGTAACTAACTAACTATATAAATAAATAAAGCAAAAGTAGTAGCTGAATAATGAAAAACACAGATCCATGTTATGGTAAATAAACAGACTGCTGTACTTTATAAGCAGATAATAATAGCTAACCAACTTTCCCTTATTACTCTCCTGTCCTTACAGCCACCCTATGCACAAAAATTATAAGACATGGGGTAAAGACATTCTAGTCTTTAGTGCTCAGCATGTGTTACATTTTGGAACCTGAAAAAACTACTGAATTTGAGAAGTAATGCTAGGCACAAGTACATAGATTCTTATGACTTAGTCACAGAAGCAGATGTTGCTAGAAAGAAGTGAGAGAGAGAGAGAGAGAGAGAGAGAGAGAAGGCAGGCTTCATGCTAATAAGCAGTGAAGATTTCATGCCCTACTATGTACTTAGGAAGGATGACAAAGAAGGCTGGAATGAGGGAAAAGGAAATAATGTATTTTCAAGTCAACTTCCAAAATGGCTTATGTTAATTTTTCGTATTTAGTTGACTTTTTGTCTTGAGCTTTATCTTATTTCACAGCATGTGTTTTAAACTACAAGTACAATTTCTAGTTTTGTAGTTGGAATTGTATAAATTCATTTTAGTGTTTGTTTGACAGCCTGGTGCACCTACACGGCACAATCAAAAACCTTAGGCTTCTTTCTTTTTCTTCCTGTGCTGAACAGTGTTATGCTGCGTTATCTTCCCTACTGTTCCAGAGCACAGAGATCATGGCAGATGTTCCTTAAGGTGATCATGTCTATTAGGAAGACCAAAGAGCAGGAAGGTCCTCTCTTCCACTAACCCTGAGAATTCAGACACATCCCTCCTCTACTCTGAGCTACTTCATACTGGCTCTGTTCATCCTGTTAAGTGTGTTCCTGCTTCAGTTTTCCTCTAAATTACTCATTGTTTTCTTTGTCTCATTCTTCTAGTCGCTGATGGCATTATTGTGACTTTTATTTAGATGTCATCCCAAAGCCTCATATACTCAGAGGAAGAGATTTTTAGAGCCGACTAGATCTACGGTATGATACAGTACTAAGATTAACGGCATGCTGTACGAAATTACTCCACTTATTGGTTTAGGGGGTGGCACCACTCAAAAGGCTAGTAGCTTGGATGGGATAAAAGGAAAAGGCAGGCTGCTGCTCACTGTCTTCTCCCTGCCATGCCATGAACTGTTTCCCTTCTGTGATGCCCCTCTGACAAGCCACCTTGCTGTGGGGCCAGCCAGCCATGGATTGAAACCATTTCAGCTACAAACTGTGAGCTGAAATAAACCCTTCCTCCTTTAACTTGTGGATGTTAGGTATTTTCCCCAGCAATGAGAAAAGTAACTAAGACATATTTGATGGAATAATATTTTAGAAACATGCTATAAGCACAAAGTACTCTAACAGAATGGGCAGGACATGACAAATAAAAAGATTGTTGGGCTGGAGATTTAGCTCAGTGGTTCTGGCGCCTGCCTAGCAAGCGCAAGGTCCTGAGTTTGATCCTGGTAACCATATATAATTGCTGGGCATGGTGACTCACGCCCACCAGCAATCAGTACCATATACCACAGCGCCGGGTGTGGTGGCTCACGCCTGTCATCCCAGCACTCAGGAGGCAGAGACAGGAGGATTGCTGAGTTCGAGGCTTGCCTGGGCTCCATAGTGAGCTCAGGGCCAGGCTGAACTACAAAGCGAGACCCTGTCTCAAAAAAAAGAGAAAAAAAAACCCAGAAAACAATTGTTTATGCTAAGCTTTTACAAATTGGGGTCACTGACCTGTCCCTTGCTTTTCTTGTCCTCTTTGTTTTGGCTCGGAGCAAGTGACTGACTCTGCATTCCTCACAAAAGAACAACGCAGGGCTCTGCTCTGCGGACATACCAGTAAGGGCATGTCCACCGCAAAGAAAACACAGATTTCCCATTCTCTTTGGCCAGGAAGCCTGACGTCTGGTAGGGACTGATTACTCTTTACAAACACTTGCCCTTGTTTTCCCACTTGCCACTGCACCTCGCCTGCTGGTATGTTAGTCGGCTTTCAGTGAGCGTAAAAGACCTGAAGAAATCCATTGCGAGGAAGGAAGGTTTAGTTTGGCTCAGTGTTTCGGCTTTCCAGTCCATGACCGTTTGACCCGGAAGCCTTCAGGCTTGTGGTGAGGCAGAGCACAATGGTGAAAGCACGTGACAGATGAAAACCACTGGCCTCACAGCAGCCAGCAACTCGAGAGAGAGAGGAAGAGGGACCGGGGACAAAATGCTCCCATCACGGGAACACCTGCAACGATGTACCTCGCCCAAACGGTCCCCACCTCCCAGTAGCTCATTGTGAATTCATCCACGGATTAGTCCATCGGTGAGGGCAGGGCCCTCACTATCCAAGCTCCTCCCCAGAACTCCTCCCCAGAACACCACTCCTGAGTACCAAGCCTTCAACCCATAAGTTTTTGGGCTATATTTCAGATCTAAACCACATTACTCGGCGAACTCCTATTCATCCTCCGTGACACACCCCATGTCTGCTCTGATCATCACAGCAGAGCTGACCTTCTTGTCTATCTGCCGTATCTCACTGTTTTTGCTTCTAACGTGACACATGGTGAATGTTGGGTTCACTTCTCTGTCCCCTATAATGCTGTGCACTTCAGAGCATATTTGTATCTCAAGTGCTAATGCTGCAGCGTCTTTCAGAACTAACTAAACACTTACTGATTTATTTATGTCACAGGAGCGAACACTATAGTTTTATAGGCATCTTCACACACTGTCTCAGCGTCACTAATTCAAGCTTTGAGTTGTGAGTTTACAGGGATGCAGGGACCTCACTAACCTGCCATCTTCCTGGTGTCACCAAGTGGCACTCTGGAGAAAGAGGTATAAGGGAGGTTTGGAATTTGGGGGCTTTCTTTCTTCCTCTAGCCAATCTAACATCTGGAATACTTTGGTTTGTCTGTAGTCCACGAAAGGCTTTAATTTGTCTACAAATATCTCAACCAGGGGAAACATATATGATCACACAGGAAGGGGAAATGTGCAGTGGGTGATTTATAGTTGTCAGCAAACCCGTAACCAGCAGGGGCCATGGCAGGTCAGAGTGGCGCCTCCCTCCTCACCGGGCTACGGAGCCTCCGCTTAAAAGTCAACTTGCCCAAGAACTCAGAGTAGTTCACTGTCACCCCCTCAGCACAGGCCACGCGGCTGGCTGTCCAGGCAGCTGTGTGGTGGATTCGGGACCCCCCTCAAGCCTTGTCACTCGGGAAGGTGACTGTGTCACAACAGTGCTGTACGATCAGTCTTATTAATCCCCAGATGAGCAGAGCTGAGCCCGCTGTCGGAAGGTGGGGGCTGGTCGGAGACGCACGTTGCTTCCCATGCTTTAAATTCCTGGTGCTGGTTACTGTGTGCCGGTGCCGGGGCAAGGGCAGAGTCGGGCTCATCGCCCACCTCGTGACAGTGAAGAGGAAGGCGACGGGGAGCCTCCCCGGCTGTCTGGGCAGCCCACCCAATGTGCAGACAAGCCTGGGTGCGTGTCTACTGAACCACCTCTTTGTGTCTCGGATCCATACTTTGCAGAAAACTGACAGCTGCCACCGTGCTCAACCCCGGCTCGGGATAAACTGCATTAAACCCCCGCACGTGACCTCAAGGGCTCTACACCACCGCGCGCTGGTTCTGCACTGCTATGAAAAATCCCGAACAGTTCTGATCCCAATTTCACCCAATCCTGAACCCTCCCCTTTCCTGCCTTTCTCATAAAAACTATTTATTTCCAGCTATGAAAAATCTCGCTTCAGGAGAAAATCAGGTAATCAGAGGCCTCCTGTGATAAGGGAGGGTTTGGGCACGGTATTCCGGGAACAGTTTCATGGTGATTAACTAACTTGCTTCCTTTCAATGTAGTTGTCACTCTGAATTACCACTTAATGGGTGAAGTGTGCAGACTATAACAATCAGTAGTACTGGCGTAAGGAAGCAAGCCATTAAAAAAAAATTAGCCCCTAAAGCAATTAATTGCAGTGAATTTTTCAAATAGTCTTAATACTCTGTCTTTTGACCCTAGGGTATGGCTTGGGGAAAATATATTAATCTCAAGACAATAGTCAGTCAGTTTTAGCTCTTCAATATCCACAATGATATTAAAGATTCCAACCTTACACATTTTGGTTGCAAACATTAATTAAGCATGATAATTGTGTGTCTCCATGATATTTGGTGCTTTTGGTGTGAGGCAGAGCTCAGGGAATAATTTAAATATTGCAGACAGCAATTTGCTACATAAATTCACCCAATGGCTATTAGCTGATTTTAGAATAGTCAAGACTCCTATATTAGGAGATTTTTGCATTAAATATCATGTTAATCACATCTACTTTTATTCACATTTCCCCAAACCCTCCATAAAAATAAAATTCTATAAGACCTGACTCAACTACAATAAGATGCAAGGAAAGAGTTTTAAATGTGTATTTTTAACACTACATCCAAAATAAGAGAGTGCTATAGATACTGTCTTGGTATTTGTTTTCAGGACTTTCAGGCCATAAAAAGGACTAGGTTTTTAAGTCTATTTTTACACTAAATAATTTCAATATGCACCAATAGAGTATTACTTGTGTACCACACATTGTCTGAACTGCACTCCATTGTAAGAAGGGTGAATCCAGTTCAGGGCAGAGTTCGAGGTTCCTGCAGGATGCTGTTAGTGAGCGAGTGGGGTGCTCCTCTGCCCGTGAGAAGGCCTAGGCTGGCCCTTGGTCAGCACTGTTGTTACTCTGCACCCTGTTGCTATTTTTCCATGGATGTGTGGTTTTGGTAGCAATAGCAGGAAACCTGAAGGCAACTCGTACCAGTCAGTGAGAGCCATCAGGACAATCAACTGCTGTCCCTACAGGACTCCAACATCCACAGCAGAAGCAAGTGTGAAAAGCTAAGCCTCGAGCATGGAGACGGCGGCACATGGGGTGGGCACAGCACTTGTTCCTCCAAGTAAAATCGAAGGACTTTGGGATCAAAAACAAAGCAGAGAAACCCTTGTTAGGTTTCTTTGAATCTTCTTTGAAAGGTGAGGCACGGGCAGTAGCATTGCCTCTGGGGTCCGCGGTTCTGCGTGCACCATGGCCTCTGAACAGCAGACTTGTTCATCTTATTTAACGCTCCTTTGTTACTTTCTGTTACATCAAGAAATATGTATGCTTAATTAACACGTAAAAAAACCACCGAGCTGAATCAGTACTATTTCCATGGTCTCTGAGCGGGTTTGTGTGTGTGATGGTTAGCCAGGGTCCTCCCAAGTCTAAAAGAAATATCCTGGGTGTTGTTTCCTCGGAAAAAGGAGCCACGCAGCGCACCCCCTAGACGCACCCCCCTCTTGCCTCCTCTTCCGCTTGTCCCGTGTCCCAGAGGAAGGCCACAGGGATCAGTGGCCAGGCTCCTCCACTCGCTGACTGGGGAACACTGAGCCAGAAGCCAGCCACTCTGAGCCTATGCTCTTTTTTCAATTTTCAATCCACAATTAAATATTCCTCCAGAATACTCCCTGTCAAAGGCACTCTCGAGAGGGTGAGCGGCAGGGGGAAGGCACCACCGGCCTTGCTTGGTTTTCAGCCCAGTGCGCATGCTCCGCGGTCTCCGCAGGGGCATGGTGTGAGCTTGCGCTCTTGTCCGTCCCCACCCCCACCGACGTACACTTCCACCTGGCACTTCCTGTCACTTCATAGCCAAGGAAGTCGTGGCCCAGGGGGAGGGAGCTCTTTGCCCCAGTCTCCAGGCAAGTCCTTCTGAGGCTGTATAAGGGTGACACAAGAGACATGGTTGGGACAGATTCCTCCATCCTGCTGTTCCAAAGCAAAGGGTCCAACAGCTTTTCTTGTTCTGTGGAGCCTTTTCTAGAAGGAGATGAGCAGTAGTTGCTCAGTAAACTTTTCAATGATAATATCTAGGTAGTATGTAGGAATATTCTAGAAATATCTAGGAAGGTCCCTGACTATGGGCTTCATTAACAGGAGCTTCATTCATTTTCGTTAAAATGTGTCATGTGCCTGCCACGGTGAGGCAGGGTACTGCCGAGTTACCTAAGATACTGTCCCCACTGTGGGACACTCTGCACAAGGATTCCTAGGTCAGTCTTGTGCCCGGGCCAGGAGCACTCTAAGGGTGACTGGATGTCTGGTGGCAGCAGCTGGCCTGCCCTTCAGAAAGCTGAGCCCCAGAAGGGGTCACCAGGAAGGCTTCTGTAATCTGCACTGTCTTTATCAACAAGGGGCGCTTTCATGATGCTCTACTAACTGGCCTGCTAACTAAAACAGGTAGCTCCTGTGAAGTTAAAGCCATTCAAAACACACAGGTGAGCTCCGTGTATTTTGGAGCCATTCCTAACCTTCAATCTACTGTCAGACTGTTCTGCGTGTAGTGTGTTTAGGCCTGTGGTGATGCCCTAGACTAAAACTCTTCCTTGATCCTAACCAGTATGAACTCTGAAAGCTTCTGCCTACCCGATGCTGGCCAGGGGAAGGGGGGACAGCGTGCATACTCCCCCATGGAACTGAAAGTTCCTTCTAGTGATCTGTCTTTGACAGAGTTCAGCACACTAAGGAGAAAAGAGCTTGGACTGAGAATCCTTCAGGATAGTTTATTATACCCTTCCTGATGATAAGAATTCAGTAATAAATGCGTGTATGTCTAGCAAAGTCTGTTCTGGGATTCACTTTGTTATAATATTGTAATGGATTTATTAGAGAGTAGGGCTATCTCTCACCAATTTGAAAATCTTTGCGGGATACTAAATAGAACCAGGGCTTCCTGAATCATTGACTAATGCCACAGTTGGGGAAAGAAGGTAGAAGATGAACCTGGGGTATCTTGTTATTCCATAAATCTTTCAAGTGAAAAAAAAAATCAAAAGGAGGACACAGGAGGACACCCACTGCCTACAGAACAAAAGTACAATGTTTTCCCATATCGTCCCGCTAACTGCCACTAAAAACCTAAGACACTGCTTCTTAAACAAACATGAGACAGTTCTGAGAAGTTGAAAGGAGACCAGATTGGACCCAAGGAAGGAGACAGTGGTGAGGTCCGTGATTTCTCATAACCTCCCATAGCCAAGACTTAGTGCTGGAAAAGCCAACAGGTCAGAAATGCCAAGAGAAGCAGACAAAAAGGGCCCTGACAGAATCTGCTCTCTGCACCCAGAGGCCTAGGATGGGCAGCCTAACAAGATGGGATATTCTTGCATCAGAGCTGTTTTACAGCCACACACAGCCACACACACACACACACACACACATGATATTCTTCACCCTGTCCATTCAAGCAAAGGCAGAATGGGGAACCCGGCCACTAGCCAGACAAGGATGAGCGGCCCAGCTCCACTGGGCGGTGCCAGGCAGGACGCTGGCACTTTCATTCCTGCCAACCCTGAGTGGTGACAAGGGTTCTGCCTCGTCAGATCAGCATGCATCACCTCAGAGGCTGGAATCCACGTCCTCCTGGTGGTGAGGGCAACTCCTCCCCTTTCCTGTGCCAGAGCAGTGTCACACAAAGCCAGGAAAACAAAGGGCTTAGGTAAGACCCAGAATCACACAGCACAGTGCCACGAACTGTCAGGTTTCAATCAAAAATAATTTGCTATGTCAACAACTGGGGAAATCTTAAACTACCTGAGTAGAGAAAAAAAAAATCACTAAAGTGACAGAGATGTGAAAATTATCTAACAAAGATATTAATCCTACCATCATAAAAATGCTTTGATGTGTGCTTACAAAATACTTAAAACAAATGACAAAAACACTCAGCAAAGGTAAAAGAAAATCCTGGCAAAAAAAAAAAAAAAGAAGATGTAAGAAAAGAACAAAATAGAAATGTTGGAACTCAACTATAATGGATGAGCTCAACAAAAATATGGAAGCAGTAAAATTGAATGGAAAAAATTGGTAAACTTGAAAGTAGAATATAGGAAATACCCAAGCAGAGGACAAAGAAAAAAAAAAAGGCAGAAAAAAGGAACAAAGCTTCAGAGATCTGTGAGCCTAGTATGAAAGAGCTACTATCACTAGAGTTTTTCAAGAAAAGGAGAAAAGATGGCAGTGCTAAAAATGTAATTAAATAAAAGCACAACATTTTTCAGGTTGTGAAGAGATACACTTGGCAGATTTAAGAATCTCAGTAAACAGCATGAACTCCAAAGAAACTTACACCAAGCAATATCACAGTCTAATCTCTAAAAACTAAAAATAAAAAAAAAAAGAGCATCTCGAAAGCAACAAGAGAGAAATGATGTCCTATCTACAAGGGGAAAAAAATTCAAGTAACAGCACATTGTTCATCAGAATTCATAAAAGCCAGAAGGAAGGGTGATGGCTATCAATAATTTAAAAACCCATGAAAACCAGGAATAAAAACAAAGTTAATATGTCTCGGATGAAGGCAAACTAAGAGAATATGTCACTAGCCAAACTAACCTGAAGCAACGGCCAGTGGAAACTGGTTAAGGACATCACTTTTTCCTTCTTGAAGTTATAAAATGTGCAGAAAAATAGTTAAGACAGAGGCCCTGGGTTCGATTCTTGGTACTAAAAAAAGTGAAAAAAAAAAAAAGAAAGAAAGTTAACACAACTATAAGCTAGAGAAGATAAAGGGATACAAAATGATATAGTTGCTGTGTCTCTCAAACTATTAGCATCATAGACTCTGACAAATTATGCATAATGTAAGGCCAAAAGTGATCATTAAAAATGTTGTACAAACAAGTACCGTAAAAAAAAAAAACTATAGACAAATACAAATGGAATCCTAAAAACACGTTCAATTCATCTTTAGGAAGATAAGAAAAATATGAGGAAAAAAAAAAACAAAACAGAGCAGAAAAATAAATACAGCAATAGTACTAATGATAGAAGCTCTAACATGCTATTATATTAAATGTAAAATATTTAACTATAACAAATAAAGATAAGAGGTTGACAGAGTAGATTTAAAAACCTGACTCAACCAGACAGTGCCAACAGGTAGCTAACTTCTCATATAATGAAACAATAAGTTTCAAGCAAGTTGAAAGTAAAAGGAGGAAAAAAATATGCTACTACGAATCAAAGAAAGCAGGGTTAGCTACATCGAATATGGGATAAAGTACACTTCACACAAGAAAATGTTGAGGAATGGAAAAGAACATTATGTAATGATTAAAAGTCAATCTACCATAAAAGACAGAGTAAACATAAACATGCACACATCAAACAACAGAGTTATAAAACACAGAAAGTGAACTTCAGAAAAGTCAAAGGAGCCTGAGGATTTAGCTCAAGTAGTGCCACAGCTACCTTGGACGCACAGAGTCAAGTTCAATTAAAAAAAAAGTCAAAGGAGAAACTGACAACTCTGGTAAGTACATAAGCATTTCTCTTTTGATAATCTGTATAACAATTAGGGAAAATCAGCAAGAATGCAGAAGAACTCAACAATACCATCAAAAAACAGGATATACACAAACTTTATAAAACATTCCACTCAACAGCGACAGAATATAGCATACACTAGTTTCAAGTGCCACTGGAACCTAATCAAGAGAGACTGTATCTTGGACCATAAAAGAAACCTAAATAAATATAAAATAATGGAAATCATATTATCATACTACAGTGGAATCAAATCGGAAGTCAGGCCCGGAGGATTAGCTCAGTGGTTCCGGCGCCTGCCTCACAAGCGCAAGGTCCTGAGTTTGATCCCCGGTAACCACATACAATGCTGGGCGTGGAGACTCACGCCCACCAGCCATCAATACCACATACCACAGTGCCGGGCGTGGTGGCTCACGCCAGTCATCCCAGCACTTGGGAGGCAGAGACAGGAGGATTGCTGAGTTCCAGGCTTGCCTGGACTACATAGTGAGCTCAGAGCCAGCCTGAACTACAAAGCGAGACCCTGTCTCAAAAAAAAAAAAAATCGGAAGTCAACAACAGAAAGCTAACAGGAAAACTTCCAAACACTAAGAAACCAAATAAAGGACTTCAATAATACATGGGTCAAAGAGAAAGTTATAAGAAAAAAAAGAAACTATACTGCATTCAATGAAAATGAAAATCCATCAAAATGTGTGGGACACAGCTAGTGCAGTCCTAAGAGGAAATTCTATAGCATCAAAACACTAGTTTTGGAAAAAGGAAGATTCTAGTCAATAATATAAACTACCACCACTAAACATAAAAAAGGAAGAAAAGGATGGGAGAGATTCTAAAGAAAGCAGGATGAAAGAAATAATAAAGAGTTCAAATCAACACAATTGAAGATATAAAAATAATAGAGAAAAAGCAATGAAACAAAATAATAATGTTGATTTTTTAAAAAAATCAATAACCTTGACAAACCTGAATAATGATTAAAGAAATTAAGGAGAAAGATACAAGTTATCCATATCCAGTAATAAAAAAGTATCATTTCACACATCCAGATGTCAAAAGGATAAGGAAATGCTATAAAGAATTCTATACATATAAGTTTGATTGCTTAGATGAAATGGGCCAGTTCCTTAAAAAGCACAAAATAGAACAATTCAAAACAAAACCAGTTTTTTAAAAAAATTCTTTCTTTCCTTATTTATTGGTACAGGGGATTGAACTCATGACCTTGTGCTTGCAAGGCAGACTTCAGAAACACTGAACTAAATCCTTAAAACTAGTTTT
>PVIC010054877.1:0-11410 GCA_004025085.1 Thryonomys swinderianus | reverse complement strand
GAGGGGAAGGAATAAATATGATACAGAAAGAAAATAAAAGAGCATGTATAAAGGGGGGAGGAGGGGGGAGTGGGTAGGGATATGGGTAAAAATGAGAATTAACTTGTGGCATATACTGGTACAAATTTCCCAATGTTATATGTGATTTTGAGATGTATATAAATTGTACCAATAAAGAATTCAATTAAAAAAAGAATATCAATATTTACCTTATTGATAAAATCAGTGTATTTTTCAGACATCATTTAATAAAATATATGAATTAAAATGTTATCCATTTAAAAAAAAAAGAAAATAAAGTGGAACTGTAAAAATGCCAGAAGGCAATGACATGTTAAATGGGTTTAAATGTCTAAATTCTCTGTTACTCCTAAAGGGTGAATCAGCATTAACTTTAGACTTTCGGTCAATCAAATATCTTTGACAAAAGATTTAGATCAACCACCAAAAGAAGGAAATAGAACATGTAGTTTCTAAATTAGCAGAAAGGGAGAAATAAACTTGATCAATTCAAAAGGTGGGAAAGGAGGAAGAAAATGCATTGAAAAGCATAGCAAATGGTACAAAAAATGGTAGATTAAATATAAATATATCAGGAAACAATAAATTTAAGGAAATTAGACTCATTAGTTTAAAAGTAACTATCAGGTTCAATTTTTAGAAGAAGTAGAAACAAAATGTACTTGTGCTATTTTAAAAAGTGCACAGTGGCTAGGTATGGTACCCTAATGTCTGTAATCCCATCACTCAGGATACAGAGGTGGGAGGATTGTTGCAAATCCGAGGCCAACCCAGGCTAAACAGTGAGCTCAGGACCAGCCTGAAATACAAAGCAAGACGCTGTCTCAAAGAAAAAAAAGGAAAGGGGGGGGGCACTGGTGATGTAGCTCAGTGGTACTGCTCCTGCCTGGCAAGCACAAGGTCCTGAGTTTGATTTTCAGTATCAAAACAAAAACCAAAAAAATCCAAACAAACAAATCCAAAAAGGTACACTGCTAAAAAAAAAAAAAACAACTTTTAAGAATACATAAGTGTTAAAAGTAAAATATAAGACAAGATATACTGGGAAAATGCTAATTAAATCAAAGTTATGTTCCTAACAGAATTAATGTCTAAGGGGATAAAAGGGTGATCATTATATAATGATAAAATAACAATTTTGGGGGGATACATAACAAACAAAAATTTGTATTATATCTATTCTAGACCTTCAAACTATATGGAGCAAAAGTTGACTAAATTCCAAGAAAAGATTTGCTGGCTCTTTAGTAAAGAATTAAAAACATTCTTTTCTAGTAATTTAAAGATTAAGTGTATAAACATTGGCATAAACTTATGAGTCAAATGATGGAATATAGAAGTGTAGAATCTTTCATCCAATAACTGAAGACTACATTTTCCCAAATGCATAAAATATTTATAGAAATTGACAAGGTAGTGTTATGGTTTAGGTCTAGGTGTCCCCCCAAAGCCTCATGGGGTCATAGGCTTGATCTGGAGTGTGTGAAGCTAGAATTCATTATTCAGGATGTAGTGCTAGGCTCAAGGACACTAGGAATAAGGGTGTGAGTGCTGCCACCCTGAGTAGTCTGAATAAGATGAGAGGGACAGGGAGATGCTGCTAACCCTGTCTTGATGCCTTTGCTACCTGATATGGTCTATGCTGTTTCTCATCTGTGGGGACTGCTGGTCATCCCTGTCTTGGAGCCAGGTGACTGGAGACTGAGATCTGTGAACTGTTAGCTAAACAGACCCTTTCCCTCCAACTTTGGTTGGCTGGTGGGTATTTTGTCTCAACAATGATAGAAAAGTAACTAACACAGACAGAAATGCACAAAGCATTCTTAGCAAATTCCAAAACATAAAAGATCTAATTAGGGTAAAAATGAACAAAATAGTACCTTCAGTGACCACCACCACCACAACAAAATTATGTTTAAACATTTCTTAGGACTCACAGAACAAAGAAAAATAATAAAAATGAACAAATACTTAGACAGAACAAAATGTAAGATCCTACTTAATAACATTTGAAGCCGTGTGTGGAGATTAGTGCTGGTGGCACCTGGCATGCTGGCAGCCAGTGGCCAAACTTTGATATGGTCGCATGTCCTCTTCCTATTTAGGGTTCTCTAGTCAGGAGTGTGTATTTATAGCATCACAATTTATAATAGCTAAATCTTGGAAGCAGCATATATAGCCATCAATAGATGAATGGGTCAGGAAAATGCAGTATTTTTATGCAATGGAGTACTGTGCTTCCATGAAGAAAGATAAACTTGAGGCATTTGTAGGTTAAGTGGATGCTACTTGAGAACATAATGTTAAGTGAAATAAGTCAGAGATACAAGTTCAAATATTGCCTGGCTTCTCTTACATGAGAACCACAAAGAATAAAGTAGAAGACTGACTAATAAGAAATAAGTTCAAAGTCTAACCCAAATTACAAATTCATTGTTTTAAAAACATCTCACCATATATGCTAATTGGTTTCATTTATACAGTAGCACTAGTTTATTTTAGTTCACTGAGAAGAAAGATCAATGTTATTATCAGTTTCTCTTTGGTCTTTTTGGTATATGTTTTTTTGGTATATGTCTTGTACTCCGAGTAACAATTTTGAAGATAACATTACACAGTGTAAAAACTGTTGCTATTCTTTTATTATTTGATTAAGAAATTTTGTTTTTTCTATTAAAGAAAATAATAATGCTTAACATCTTTGAGCCCTTTCTTAAGATATTTTCCATCTAATGAGATGTTTGGGTTGGCGGTGGTATTTTCTCTCTCTTTTTTTCCATCTTGACAAAAGACATTAGTTAAGGTAGCTTCTTCCTTTTTGTTGCCCAGTGGATGCTTTCTGATCTGTGGGTTGCCAGTGTGTGGGGGAGACAGTCACAGGGCTGCAGACTTGGCCGGGCGGTGCGAACCCAGGGAAGGTGGAGGAAGAAGACAGGGAGCAAAGGGTGTGCAGCCCTTTCTCCTGCCCTTCCCAAGCAGTTCTTGAGGAAGAAGTGCCCAGGCCCCAGACAGGGCCTCTGGGTGCTCTTGGTGTCTCCCCAAAGCCCTTCCAATCCAGCCTTTCCTAAAAAAGGGTTTTATTCTTTCTGTGTACCCTTGCTATGTGGCCTGCTTCCCCATCGGATTGATATTACTTAAATGGCTGTACTTGTAATCTTATTGTTTGACCATGGTTTTAACCCATGTTGTACCCACCTTGTGATTTTGCTCTATAAAACTTCCTTTGAGAAGTAGCCACTGGGGTGGTGCTGAAAGAGAGGCTCCGGGACTGTGCAGCACACCGCTGCCTGCCTGGGCACTCTCCTCCTCCACGGAGCTCAAGAAGGGAGTTTGGCAGGATTTATGCAGATGAGTTGAAATATTTCTTTTATGAGATGAAGTGATCGTCGCATTTCAACCCTCAGACATCAGACATTGGTCGATTTGAATGTTTCTTTGCCTCCAAAGACAAATTTACTTACTTAGCATGCTCCAAGAAAAACAAAGATGTTACATTGCAAATTGTTTTGAGAATTCTGATGTGAATGCCTCCTAGCAGATCTTATATTTATTGAAGTTATTTTCTCAGCTGCAATCTCAAAATTCAATCTCTGTGTTTATTCTTAGGATGTAGGTCTACATCCTTTTTGATGGTAAGAATTACATAATCAATTATTACTTGCATTTTGCTTTGATTATCAGGAAGCTCAGAACAAGTTAGGAGCTCGAATACCACTTGTTTTGTTTTTTTTCTGGTTTTGATTTTTGCAGATATTTCTATGTTCTATGGATCCATTTTGCATGCGTAATTGCATTTTGCCATTTTATTCTCTTTTGAGTTAGGTTAGAATTCATGACATTTAACAAATATTTCTTGATCTCACTAGGTATTCCCACTCCTTGCTTTATTATCTTCAGAGCACTTAAACTCATATAAAGTAACACTTGTGTGTCTTATTGTTTACTTGGCCCCAACACTGTCTAGAAAGTGACAACCCCCCCCCCCAAGGTCAGGGTCCCCACTCAATTTCTAGAGTCTGGAGAAGAACCTGGCTCTCCCCATATGCATGGAATGAAGGATTCGCCTGATTCTTGCCACATTCTATTCTGAGACTAGAATCTAAGCCAGCTCCACAGACAGATCCACATGACCTAAGGCTCTCTCTCACCATCTTGAAATCCCTAACACAGTCTGAGTAAGGAGCTACATACTGGCATTCAGCTCTAGGCTTTATACATACTGTGTGGCTGTTTACACACACATGCCTCCCCAAGGGATAATACGTACCTCCTGGTCCAATAAAGCCCAGATAGATGTCATCCAGGTAAGTGAACAGGACCTTCCAATGCAGCCTTTCTTTAAAAAGGTCTTTATTCTTTCCATGTATCCTTGGTATGTGACCTATTTCCCCACTGGATTGATTTAACTTAAGTGGCTGTACTTGTTATTGGTTGACCATAGTTTTTTTTTTTTCTTTTGAGACTGGTCTTGTATGTAGTTCAGGCTGGTCCTCAGCTCATTATGTAGCCCAGGCAAGCCTGGAACTCAGCAATCCTCCTGTCTCTGCTTCCCAAGTGCTGGGATTACAAGCGTGAGCCACCACGCCTGGCACTGTGGTATGTGGTATTGATGGCTGGTGGGCATGAGTCACCACGCCCAGCATTGTATGTGGTTACCGGGATTGAACTCAGGGCCTTGTGCTTACGAGGCAAGTGCTGGAACCACTGAGCTAAATCTCCGGCCCATGGTTGACCATAGTTTTAAGGCATGTTGTACCCACCTTGTGATTTTGCTCTATAAAACTTCCTTTGAGAAGTAGCCATGTTGGCAAACCACTCCTGTCTCTCAGGAGCTGTCTATACCTCTCTCAATAAATATTTTCCTACTTCAATTATTCCTTAGAATTCATTCTTCGATTTGGAGGAACACAAACTTGGCACATCTGACATCTAGCAGGTTGGTAGCTATATTATTTCCCCTATATCACTAATGGAAATAAGACAATGACATTACCTTCACCAAAGTTTCCACCTACTGGGAGAGAAATCATAAAAATGCTGTACACTATCAATATTATTTTTAGCACAGAAGACATGGTACCTGTGCACATAAAAACTCACGTGAGTCTTTTCATGCCAAACCAGGGCTTTTTTGTCATCATTCTCATGTAAACCACACCCTTCAGGTCTCAACTATGATTTCCTGTTTTCATTTCTTTAAAGTGGAAGGAAAAATTAAACACATACTTCAGAATAAATCTGACTTTAGAGTTCTTCCGTAGCTTTATAATCTACTTCCTGGTCCTTGACAATTGTTTTATTTAGCTTTACCTTATGTTTATTGGGTCTTTTGAAACTCTTCAAATTAGCTTGACATAAATGAAAACCTTTTGTATTCACATTTTGTTGGCTTACAAAAATATCTGATTCAATTGTATACATGACAATAACGTACAATTAGCATGGATCGATTTGAGAACAAATAAATGTGACTCCTGGCTAGCTAACTTCTAAATAAGGAAGAAGTCATGTGACCATACCAAAGCTTGGTGAATGGCTGCCAGCACGCCAGGTGCCACCAGCATGAGTCTCCATGCTTCAGAGACACGAGGGAATGTCCATGTGTAGTTTGGATCTCAAGTGTCTCCCCGAAGCGCATGTGTTAAAGACTTGGTGGTCAGCCCAAAGTGTGATGGGAGGTGGTGAACCTTTAGAGAAGCCTCAGGGAAGAAGCCAGGTCAAATGGGCACATCCTCAAAGAGGAAAGAAGATCCTAGGACTCCAGCTCTTCTGAACTGTCTCTCTCTTTCTCTTCCTGGCCACGAGAGGAGCAGTTTTGCATTTGCTCCCACCATGATGTGTTCCTGCCTTATCACAGACCTGAAAGCTATAAGGTCAATGACCATGGGCTAAAACTTCCATCACTTTGAGCCAAACCAACCTTTCCTCTTTTGAGTTGACTGTGTCAGGGACCATGTTTTGGTACAGTGATGAAATCTGACTAACATCGCTGCATCTGGGAGTCACTGAAGTTGAAACTGGTGAGAGTATTTCTGCTTTAATAGATGTAATGGTTGGGTCAAGGAAATCACAGAGATAGATGTATCTCACCTTATCTCTTCCACAAAGGATTTCATGCATGACTTTCAGCAAATCATGTAATTTCTCTGGTCCTGTTTTCTCAACAATTATATGTATTTCACACACATATTGATCTCTTTGCCTATCAGTCTATATAACACACATACAGATTCTATCTTGTTGAAAAAACAGGGTCAGAGAAGTTGAACATTTCACTGAAAGTCATACATACAACCCATAAGCGAGCCATGCATTCTGCTTTGTAAGGGCAGCTCTGTAAAGAGCGAGAGGGTTGAAGTGCAGAGTTCTTGAAACAGCTTATTTTATCCAGGCCTTGGTGTCTTTAGCCTCACTTGTCATGAGGATTAAACAAGTTAACCACGTAAAGAAGCTGGTGCTGGTAGTGCTGGACAAATGTTAGCTTCTATGTCCTCACTACCCTGCTAACTACCCCTAACTTCCTCCTCTCCTTTACTTCTTACTCTGAGAAGAGAGGAATAACATATAGGGAGAAGCCCTTTTGGGAAGAGTAATGAGTTGGAAATGAGGTTAAGTCAGCTGGAGGGATGTAGTAAGACGAAACGCACAGAAAGGGCTGCCTGCCAGGACTTGGGTGAGCGACCAGTGTGGCCGGGAGAGCTGGGCTGTCTTCTCTGGAGCTCTTTTAGCAAGGGCGCGACTCCTTCCTGGGCATTTTAAGCCATTTGTCAGTGCTGTCCTCTCTGGCCTTCAGAGGGAGTGATACATTAACAAGCCTGAGAACTTTGTCAGCAATTCTGAAATAAGCTCTTCATTAGCATTTCAGAGGAGCATCTAAATGCCACCACAAAAAGTGCAGGCTTCCAAGGCCAGCGCAAAGCCGGTGGGGCAGATTCCTGTAATGCCAGGTCATTTTGCTGAGTTTCCAGGGGTGACCAAGTGAGAGAGAGGCTTTTCCCTCCATGCACCCCACCTCTTCATTCTGTGTGGTTGGTGCAGAAAATGCAGGCCACCCCAGCTCTTAGGAGCAGTCGCCCCAGCCTTAGCCTGAAGATGCTAAACCAGTCACGTGGTTACACTGCCCAGACATTAGTTTTTCTGCAAGAGAATTTTTAGACATTCTCTTGTTTCCCCAGTGGAGCTCAGTTTGAGAAGAAAGCAATTCCATATCAGTTTGAACTAATACATGTGTAGATTCACCCAAACACTGGGGCTGGGGTCAGTGGAGAGTGACTGATCCCCACACAAAGGGCTCACAACTTGAATTGATATCATTCAGTTTCCAGGTTATATTTGGCTTCTCCTCGGCAGTGAAATGGAGTTTGTTTGTTGTTTTTACCATGAACCAGCCCCACAATTGCAAATGGCACTCTAAATGCCTGTAGTAATTATCTCCGAATAATCCATTCTGCGTTGGAGTGATAACTAGGGCTTTATTTCCTGCTGGCTGAAAGAGGGTGTAGAGGAACAATGGAGGGAAGGGTGAGAGGATGATAAAGCCAACTGGAATTGGTCAGAATTAAATTTGAGAGAGGAAGAGTCATGTGGCCGATCAGACTGAGATTGAGGCAAAGGTTAAATAAATATCTTTCAGGTAAGACTTATGTAAAACAGAGAAAACTCAAACCTCCCCTCTAATGGAGAGGTGTCCAGAGTTCATGAGTTTAGCAGTCTTCCAGGGTCTGGAAATCTCTGTTTTTCTCTGTCTCACAAAGACACTGAGGTTAAAGGCAAGAGCCATACATTTCTGTCCTTGGTGAGTTTTAGGTAGTGCTCCATATTTGATTTACAATTTAAACATCAGCCTCGACTATTATCAAGTGTATTTACAAGTAGATAATGTTCAGCCTTCTTTTCCCATACGATATTAAAGAATATCTTAGAAGCCAAGCATGATGGCGCATGCCTATAATCCCAGCATTCTGGGAGACGGAGGCAATAGGGTCACAAGTTCAAGTCCAGTCTGGGCAATTTAGAAACTCAGCTAGCCCGCCTCACAAAAATGAAAAAAAATGGGCTCAGGATGTAAATGCTCTGCATTTGACCCCCAGGACTGTGGAGAAAGGAATAGCTGGAAAAAATTTTTCCCGTTTCTATGGGTTGTCTTTTCACTCTATTGGTTGTTTCTTTTTCTGTGCAGAGGTTTTTAATTTGGTAGAATTCCATTGTTGATCCTTGATGTTTTCTCTTGGGCCACTGGGGCTCTGTTCCAAAAGTCCATGCCTACAATTGTATCCTCAAAAGTTTCATCATCTGGGGCCGGAGGGTTAGCTCAGTGGTTCCGGCACCTGCCTCACAAGCGCAAGGACCTGAGTTCGATCCCCGGTAACCACATACAATGCTGGGCATGGAGACTCACGCCCACCAGCAATCAATACCACATACCACAGTGCCAGGCGTGGTGGCTCACGCCTATCATTCCAGCACTCGGGAGGCAGAGACAGGAGGATTGCTGAGTTCAGGGCTTGCCTGGGCTACATAGTGAGCTCAGGGCCAGCCTGAACTACAAAGCGAGACCCTGTCTCAAAAAGCAAAAAAAAAAAAAAAAAAAAAAAGTTTCATCATCCAGTGGGTTGACCGTTTCTGTTTTAACATTTAGATCTTTGGTTCATTGTAATGTTGGTACATGGTGAGAGATATGGGTCTTCTGCATGTGGATGGTCAGTTTTCCCAGCATGAAAGAGGCTCTTTCCTGCAGTATATGTTTTTGGCACATTTGTCAAAAATCAAACAGTCGGATATGTCTGGAGTTGTTTCTGC
This sequence comes from Thryonomys swinderianus, assembly GCA_004025085.1. Taxonomy (NCBI): domain Eukaryota; kingdom Metazoa; phylum Chordata; class Mammalia; order Rodentia; family Thryonomyidae; genus Thryonomys; species Thryonomys swinderianus. The sequence goes on along the minus strand of PVIC010054877.1, from coordinate 2,590 downwards.
TCCCTCTATTCTGCTCCACTGAGCCACATGTCTGTTTTTGTGTCACGACCACGCTGTTCTTATCCCTGCAGCTTTGTAATATAACGTCAAGTTCAAGCTGGTGATGTCTTCCTCCAGCTTTTATCAGTTTTGTTAGAAGCAAATTATTGAGTTGTTTTTGCTCTTCTGAAAATACATCTGCTTTTCCTGTGCTGCTTTTTAATTTTCTGGCCTTTTTTCCATGAAGTTTTCCAAAAATGGGCATACATAGGCCTTTTTTGCTTCATTCTGTTTGAAGTTCATAAGGTTTCTTAAATCTCTGGCTTGATGTTTTATTTCACTGCAAAGTCTCAATCAGTATCTTTTCATACATTGTTTTTCCTCATTTTTCTTTACTATGAGTTCAATTAAATATATAATAATTCTTTTCATCACTCATTAATCTCATGTATGCTTTTCTCTGTTACCCAGTCTTTTATTAGTTTGTTTCAGTCTGGATTTTCTTGGTCTTTCAATTCATTAATTGTCTCTCTGACTAGACTAATATGCTATAATATGCTGTGTTTTTGCATTTTCATTAAATTTAGTAAATATTAAATCTCCACTTGAATTTTTTTAAGTGTATGATTTTTTTCAGAGAGAAGGATCTAACCCAGAGCCTTCCATCAGGCAAATGGGGAAGTGCCCCACTGTGCTCTTCCTGTCCTTGAGTCTCTTTTTATAGTTTTCAGTTCTCTGCTAACATTGTTATCTTTTCATTTAATTTACTTAATGTATTTATAAATTTTTTTTTTTTTGAGACAGGGTCTTGCTTTTGTAGTTCGGGCTGGCTCTGAGCTCACTATGTAGCCTAAGCAAGCTTCGAACTCAGCAATCCTCCTGTCTCTGCCTCCCGAGTGCTGGGATTACAGGCGTGAGCTACCACGCCGGCACTGTGGTATGCGGTATTGATGGCTGGTGGGCGTGAGTCTCCACACCCAGCATTGTATGTGGTTTCCAGGATCGAACTCAGGACCTTGCGCTTGCGAGGCAGGCGCCGGAACCACTGAGCTAACCCTCCGGCCCGTATTTATAAATTTTTAAAAATTTGTATTGATAACTTCACTACTTGAACATTTATGAATTCATGTCTACAGCCTACTCTTTCTTTTATTTGTAAGTTATTTTCTGCCTTTTTGAGTACTAGTTTATTTGGCAGGAATGAGGAAGGAGAATTATGTATAAAAAATTGGAGCTATAATTTGATTTTTTAGATATTATCTTCATATATATATATATATATTTTTTTTTTTTTTTTTTTTTGAGACAGGGTCTCGCTTTGTAGTTCAAGCTGGCCCTGAGCTCACTATGGAGCCCAGGCAAGCCCTGAACTCAGCAATCCTCCTGTCCCTGCCTCCCAAGTGCTGGGATTACAGGCGTGAGCCACCACACCCGGCACTGTGGTATGTGGTATTGATGGCTGGTGGGCATGAGTCACCACGTCCAGCATTGTATGTGGTTACCGGAATTGAACTCAGGACCTTGCGCTTGTGAGGCAGGTGCTGGAACCCCTGAGCTAAATCTCCAGCCCATTCTTGTTTATATTTTAATTTTTTATTGTTATTTCTTGTAAATTATGCCAGTTGACTAAGCAGTCAGAGTTTTAGCAGCGCTTTCATGTTGGTGAGGGCTCTCTTACTCCTCATCTATGGAGTTTGAAGATTGCAATCAAAAATCCAGAAAGCTAGCCACAACTTTTCCTCTTGTAGGTTCTGATCCTCAGAATTTGTTCACCAACCCTTAAGAAGTCAAACTTCTTGACCATAATTTTTTTTATCAAATATCCCCATGGGAAGAACCACAAAACATGTTGAAATCACTACCGTGAACTTTCCTCCTTGTAGGGTCTTGCTCCTGCATGGGTTTGCTATCTGGGGTGTCTGCAGCAGTTTGTCATTTATTTGAGTTCTTGTAGTTCTTCTCAGGTACAGATTGATCTAATCTAATACAAGCTGGCACAAGCTTCCATTGCTGGAAGTAGAAACACTACAGGTGCCATTTTAAGGATTTTGTTTTTCCACTATCATTTTTATTTTTACTATGTTTACTACATATGTGGGTCTTCTACATAGTTTTCTTTTTTTAAGGTTTTTGAGATAGGGTCTCAGTCTGTAGTCCAGACTGGCCTTGAACTCACTATGTAGCTCAAGTTAACTTGAACTTGCAGCAATCCTCCTATCTTTGCCCCCTGAGTGATGGGATTACAGGCCTGAGCCACCATACCTGGCTTCTACATAGTTTAAGGAAGTCTTTTACCTAGTAATTCATTTCTTCTAGTGATAAAGTCCATTGCTACAAAATTATATATGTGTTCTCTCATAATTGAAAAATAGTATTTCCTTTCTCATTCTTAGTTTTAAAAATATTTTGCTTAAATGGAATATTACTCTGCCATAAAGAATGACAAGATCGATCCATTTAGGTGCAAATGGAGACATCTGGAGGATATACTAATAAGTGAAATCAATAGATCACAGATAGACAATTTCCGGATCTTCTCTTTGGCATGAACACCTGTAGATGCAAATGAGTTCTAGAAAGTAGGACAGCTTTTATAGAGTGGAATATTTCT
>PVIC010054876.1:0-11401 GCA_004025085.1 Thryonomys swinderianus | reverse complement strand
CTCTTAGGAGGCTGAAGCAGAAAGATCACCATGAGTTTAGGCCAGCTTGGGCTACATAATGAATTTGAGGCCAGCCTAAACTACACAGCAAGACATTATCTTAAAAAAAAAAAAAAAAGTCCAGAGATTTAGCTCAGTGGTTCTGGCATCTACCTCCCAAGCACAAAGTCCCAAGTTCAATCCCTGTATCACACACCACAAATGCCGGGCTTAGTGGCTCATGCCTGTAACGCAGTACTCGGGAGGCAGAGGCAGGAGGATTGCTGAGTTCGAGGCTTGCCTGGGCTACATAGTGAGTTCAAGGCCAGCCTGAACTACAAAGCAAGACCTTGTCAAAAAAAAAAAAAAAAAGTCAGTCATAGCTCACTAATTATGTAGTTATTCTCAATCTGTGAGTGGAGTAAAAAATGAAGTTAACCTCTTCTTTTTCAGACAGAATTGTAGATCACGTGACAAAAGAAACCTGCTAGGCCCCAACCCACCTCAGGAGATTCACTCTCTCCACAGCCTGCCCGTAAACCTCCTACATGGGGCTCTGAAAGTGTTGTGCTCAGCATACCAAGTTTGCCAACCCAATTTGTGCTGGGCTGTTGGTGGAACCCAGAGATGACCTGGGCTGACTAATTTCCTTGGTCTTCAATGAGAAGAACAAGCAGAAATGCTAAAAACAAAAAGCAATTTCTACCCCCAGAGCAAAGAACAAGGGCGAGACGGAGCCTGTACCTGAAGAGAATGAAGCCCAGGCCAGTCCTCTGGCTTCCCAGTCCCAGCTGGGAGCCGCCTCTGTGGCAGGGGAGCCTGGCTCAGCCCCCGGAGCGTGTGACCTGGCTCTCAGTGAGAGGGTGAGGGCCAAGTGCATTCAGCTGTACCCTTTCAGGCCACCCTGCAGGGCCTCAGGGAACTGAACTCATGGCCAACGGAGAAACATAAATACTTGTCACTTTCTCTTTCTGTGGCAGCTCATATTTTAATATTTTATCATGCTTGAAGAAGGAATTGTTTGTAAGGCAGCTTTCCATCACCATAACAAAATACCTAAAATAATTAAAAGTGAAATGGTGCCGAGTAGCACACACCTGTAAACCCAGTGCTCAGGAAGCTGAAGCAGGATTACAGTGAGTCTGAGGCCAGCCTGAGCTCCATAGTGAGTTCAAGGCCAGTCTGAACTACATAGAGAGACGCTGATAATGGTGCACACGTGTAATCTAGCTACTAGGGAGGCTGAGGCAGAAAAACTGTAAATGCAAGATCACCTTGCAAAGCTAGCTTAGTGAGAGCCTATCTTAAAATAAAACAAACAGGGGCCGGAGGGTTAGCTCAGTGGTTCCGGCACCTGCCTCGCAAGCGCAAGGACCTGAGTTCGATCCCCGGTTACCACATATAATGCTGGGCATGGTGGCTCACGCCTGTAATCCCAGCACTTGGGAGGCAGAGACAGGAGGATTGCTGAGCTCGCGGCGCCTTGCCTGGGCACCATAGTGAGCTCAGGGCCAGCCTGAACTACAAAGCAAGACCCTGTCTCCAAAAAGCAAAAAAAAAATTAAATAAATAAATAAATAAATAAATAAAACAAACAGGGGAGGAGGTGGGATGTAATTCAGTGGGAGGGAACCTGCCTAGATGGAGTGAAAGAGAGACAGAGAGAGAAGCAGGTTTCTTTTGGGTCATGGTGTAAAGGCTCCGGTCTACAATCAAAGCAGTCATTGCTTTTAGGCATCCAGTGGGGGTGCTGGGTGGCAATGGCATGTAACAGGCCCACAGCTCCCCTCACAGCCAGGAAGCAAAGTCAGAAGAGGAAGATACTAGGGTTCCACAGTCCGCTTCAAGAAACGCCCCCTCTGTGACCGAAGGGCCTCTTAATAGCAATAGAGCACTTGCCTCCCCTGAGCAAGGCCCTGGCTTCAAACCCCAGCACTGCTAAGACAAACTTACAGAAAACTATAGCAATGTCACCAGGTGGAGTGGGACTCCACTGTAATGCCAGCACTTGGGGCCTGAGGCAGGAGCATCACCACAAGTTCAAGGCCAGCCTGGACTACATAGCAAGACCTCATATAAAAAACAAAAACAACAGTGCTCGCTTCGGCAGCACATATACTAAAAAACAAAATCAACAACAACAAAAACAAATAACAAAAAAAACCCATAGCACTATCAAGCAAGTGTCATTTTTAGGGACAGTGATTAAAACTCTTGTTCAGGTAGAATTACAAATTAAAGCAAAATCTATTGGTCAAAATGAAACTACTGCATGAAGCAAGCAATAACATTATAAGTGTAATAGAAAACATAAGAATCTAGAAGCTCTTAATAATTTTAAGAGAGCATACCTTTGAAAACCTAGTTTCCATCCTGCTGAGTCCCTTCCATGGAAAAGCACATGCATGTAGTTAACAGCAATGTTCACAGTTTCAGAGGTTCCAAGACTTGGTGACCTGTGTTAGATCTCAGGTTTCTTTTCTTTCTTTTTTTTTTTTTTTTTTTTGAGACAGGGTCTCACTTTATAGTTCAGGCTGGCCCTGAGCTCACTATGTAGCCCAGGCAAGTCTGGAACTCAGCAATCCTTCTGTCTCTGCCTCCCGAGTGCTGGGATTACAGGTGTGAGCCACCATGCCCAGTACTGTGCTATGTGGTATTGATTGCTGGTGGGCGTGAGTCCCCACGCCCAGCATTGTATGTGGTTACCGGGGATCGAACTCAGGACCTTGCACTTGAACCACTGAGCTAATCCTCTGGCCCCTAGATCTCAGGTTTCTAAGGTTGAGGATTCCTGTCTGTGGGCTGGAGATTCAGCTCAGTGGTGCTGGCACCTGCCTAGCAAGCACGAGGTCCTTGGTTTGATTCCCCCATAACTACATACAACAATTCCAGGCGTCCACCAGCAATCAGTACCACATATCATAATGCTGGACATGGTGGCTCATGCCTATAATCCCAGCACTCAGCACTCAGGAGGCAGAAGCAGGAGGATTGCTGAGTTCGAGGCTTGCCTGGGCTACATAGTGAGCACAGGGCCAGCCTGAACTACAAAGCGAGACCCTGTCTCAAGAAAAAAAAAAAAAAAAGAATTCCTGTCTGTGCTAACTGTATAATCCAGTGGTGGAATCTGAATTTATTATTATTATTACCCCCAAGACCCAGATTATTATTTTAAACTCTATGGTATTACTTTTCAAATTTTTAAAGATCAGCAAAGTCTCTATACTTTGGGGGAAAAAAAAATTTTTTTAATTATGTGGAAGGAAAGGAGGAAGGGAGGGAAGAAGAGAATTTGCTTCTTCTCCAAGTTAACATCTGCTCTGAACGATGGACACTGGCTGGGAACAGGTAGGAAGAACACAGTGGAGTATCACATGTCCCAAATCCAAATGTTAAAACTTTTCACTTCTACAGTTTTTCAACATTTCTTCTGTATTTCAAAAATTTTGCTAAATAATATTTTGTTTTGATTATTTTGGTACCGAGGATCAAACTCAGGCCCTTGTTCTTCCAAAGTAGGTACGGTACCACTTGAGTTTAAAATCCCCAGCCCATTATTTTGCATTTTGTTTTGAGACAGAGTCTCCCTTTGTAGCTCAGGTTGGCCCTGAGCTCACTAAGTAGCCCAGACGGGCCTTGAACTCAGCAATCCTCCTGCCTCTGCTTCCTGAGTGCTGCTGGGATGACAGGCGTGAGCCACCATGCCCAGTATTGTATGTGGTTACCAGGGATTGAACTAGGGACCTTGAGCTTGCGAGGCAGGCGCCAGAACCACTGAGCTAAATCTCTGGCCCTCCAGCCCTCCAGCCCTTGTTTTGCATTTTTTGTGTTTACCCATCCTTCCTGGTACTCCTTTGTTTTTATGGGTGCTTCTAACATTTCTGCTGGAACTGTTAAAGTTCTAAACAGGAAGACTTCTGCGGGCTGGAACACACGGCTGTTACTGCTGCTGAGCAGCAGGAAGAGCCTGGTGGCTTACTCCAACAAGCTGCCCAGGGGGCGCTGGGAATGGCCACCTAAGGAGACTGGTCTGGGCCAGTGAGAAGTAGATGAGGAAAGGGTGCTTATCCTGCTGGGTAGAACTCGGGGAAAGGCACACAGTGGACCCAGTACTCTCACTAGGATGGACAGCTGCAAAGGCCAGAGGCTTCTGCACAAAGGCCACCTTAGTGGGCTTTCCTCGGGATGGGCCTACTCTTCTGAAAGCCATATCAAGCCCCTAAAATGCCTTAAGTCTGAAAAAAAAAATCATTCAATGTTTGGGTAGGTAGAATCCCATCAGTGAGTCTAGAAATAATGCTGGGGGTCAAATACTGAGCCTGCTAGGCAAATACTCTACCACTGAGTCACATTCCCAGCACTTAGTATTGATTATAATCTGTGATTGATTTAAAAAAAAAGACTAATAAAATAGATTCTTGGGTCAAGTATATCAAAATAGGAGTCTATGGTTTTTGTTTTGTTTCACTACTCTGGGTTTTTGCACTGTGTGTTGGGGGGGTTGTTTTCTGTTGTTTTGTTTTTGGGATGGGGCTTGCTTTGTAGTTTACTCAGGCCTTGAACTCACTATGTAGCCCAGGCTAGTACTGAACTGGTGGCAATCCTCCTGCCTCAACTTCCCAAATGCTGAGATAATAGGTGTGTGTCACCACACCCAGCTAAAATAGGGATCTATGGAAGAACTAAAATCTTTCCTGGTTAAAGATTGGGAACATCTGTAAAATTTATCTGAGGTATTATATCATGTAGCCATTGACATCTGCACCTTTTACACCAAGGATTATGTAGTTTTTTTTTTTTTTGGGACAGGGTCTCGCTTTGTAGTTCAGGCTGGCCCTGAGCTCACCATGTAGCCCAAGCAAGCCTCAAACTCAGCAATCCTCCTGCCTCTGCCTCCCGAGTGCTGGGATTACAGGCGTGAGCCACCACGTCTGGCACTGTGGTATGCGGTGTTGATTGCTGGTGGGCATGTCTCCCACACCCAGCATTGTATGTGGTTACCGGGGATCGAATTCAGGACCTTGCGCTTGCGAGGCAGGCACCGGAACCACTGAGCTAACCCTCTGGCCCAAGATTATGTAGTTTTAACTGCTCAACTGCCACTGACCTATGCGAGTGCCAGGACTCGAATTCAGGCTGATCTGGCTCCAAAGAACTAGCCCATTCCAAGGTACACCGCACCTTCCTAACTGGAGTGGGAGAAGAAAGGACTGCAAAAAAACAAGAAGAAAAGCACGATCTGACTGATTCATACAACTCTTACACTGTTGTGAAACTGTCCCAAATATTTAGGAGGAACTGGGCGTTTCAGAATTACTCTAACTGTGCCAACAACATGCCATTTAACATAGAAATGCTGAAAGTTAAATTCTACTTCTGCCCTCAGAAAACCTTACTTGGTAGGTTGGGTGTTTTTTATCATCTTTAGGAGCCAAGGTTATGAAACTTAAATCACTAATGTTGCTAAACACTTTCCACTAACACTTGCCCTCGAAGTGTGGGGGTGCCGTGCAATTTGGCCAGGTTCTGTTCATCACAAATTAGGTCAGCACCCCATTTCAAAAGAAAGCACCACGAATGACCTGTTTCAAGGGCTTCCCAAAATCTCTCAGCTGGCCTTGCAAGGGCAGAGGGAGAAAAAAGCCAGCAACATTTCCCCGCATAGCCTGGGAGCATGAACACAGGATTCCCAACTGCCCAGACCAGCACTCCTGAGGGTTTTTGTTCACAGCCAGCGCCGCTGCCGGAGCATAGAAAGGACTGCACCTCTGTGGTGACAATTTCGGTTCTAATTGACTTGGTTCTGAGGAGCTTACAGGCACAAGCTAAGTGGCCGATGCCACGGTAAAAAAAATTTTTTTTTTTTCTTTTTTGAGACAGGGTCTCGCTTTGAGGTTCAGGCTGGCCCTGAGCTCACTATGGTGCCCAGGCAAGCCGCCGCGAACTCAGCAATCCTCCTGTCCCTGCCTCCCGAGTGCTGGGATTACAGGCGTGAGCCACCACGTCCGGCATTAAAAATGTTTTTAACAATAAGGATTTTCAGTAACAAATGGCTTCAAGATTTTAATCTTTTCAAGAGACGAGGCAGCCACAGGAAAGCTGAAGGCGGGCAGGATGCAGGGTCCCTCGGGGAAGTTCATTTCTGTTCAAAAACTTGTCAAGGGGGGGCCGGAGGGTTAGCTCAGTGGTTCCGGTGCCTGCTTCGCAAGCGCAAGAACCTGAGTTCGATCCCTGGCAACCACATATAATGCTGGGCGTGGAGACACGCCCACCAACAATCAACACCGCATACCACAATGCCGGACGTGGTGGCTCACACCTGTAGTCCCAGCACTCGAGAGGCAGAGACAGGAGGATTACTGAGTTCACGGCGGCTTGCCTGGGCACCATAGTGAGCTCAGGGCCAGCCTGAACTACAACGCGAGACCCTGTCTCAAAAAGCAAAAAAATAAAACTTGTTAAGGGGCTTAATACTTACTAAGCGAAGCTATCATACAGTACTAGTACCAGGGATCAAAGCCAGACCTCACCATGCTAGGTAAGCACCGCCACCGATGTTGACTTTGAATGTTACTTATCCTTGGAGAATTACAAAACTCAAACTAAGGACCACCAGCTTTTTACGTTAATTGCCTCATGGAAATAAAGTGTTGCCCCCCCTTAACTATTCTAACAGGTATAAAAATGAAAGTCATGGGCCCAAGGGTTAGCTCAGAGGTTCTGGCGCCTGCCTCTCAAGTGCAAGGTCCTGAGTTCGATCCCGGTAACCACATACAACAAGTGCTAGGCGTGGTGACTCACGCCCACCAGCAATCAACCAGCAATCAGCACCACATTCCACAGTGCTGGGGATGGGGGTGGTGGCTCAAGCCTGTAATCCCAGTACTTGGGAGGCAGAGACAGGCAGATTGCTGAGTTCGAGGCTTGCCTGGGCTACATAGTGAGTTGAGAGCCAGCCTGAACTACAAAGTGAGATCCTGTCTCCAAAAAAAATGAAAGTCATATCAAAGATACAGCATGTATTAAACTGTTAAATGAGGGGGTTGCCTTTCTTTTGAGGTCCCCCGTCTCTTAGGCAGAAGGTATCTCTTGATAAATTTTTCCTACCTTTAATCTCCTCTGTTCCCAGTATTCATTTATTTGATTTTAGAGAAAAAAATTTTTTTGAGACAAGGTCTCGCTTTATAGTTCAGGCTGACCCTGAGCTATGTTCCCTAGGCAAGTCTTGAACTCACAGCAGTCTTCCTGCCTCTGCCTCCCAAGTGCTGGGATAACAGGCATGAACCACCACACCCGGCATTGTGGTATGTTGTAACAGAGATTGAACTCAGGACCTTGTGCTTGCAAGACACAGTACAGTATCACTTGAAGTAAGTTTCCAGTCCAGATTTTAAAGAAATCTTATTGATCGTAGTTTTTGTCCTGTGATCTTTCTACTTGACTATAGTTTTGTCCCACCTTGAATCTGTCTCATCTTGTGCCTTTGCTGCAAAAACACATGGGAAGCAGGGTCCCTGATGAACCCACATTTGGGTCCCCCCTGCTGTCTCTCTTAGGCAGAAGGTATCCCTCATCTTTTCTAATTCTTTTTTTTTTGGTAGTACCAGGGATCAAACTCGGGCCCATGTGCTTACAAGGTAGGTGCAGTACCACTTGAGCTAAATCCCCAACACAACTTTTCTACTTCTTGAAAAACAAAGTGCTACATGAGATTTAAAACTGCTGGAAATTTTTAAAAATTAGCACAATAGCTGGGCATGGTGGCTCACACCTGTAATCCCAGCACTCGGGAGGCAGAGGCAGGAGGATTTCTGAGTTTGAGGCTTGCCTGGGCTACATAGTGAGCTCAGGGCCAGCCTGAACTACAAAGCGAGACCCTGTCTCAAAAAAAAAAAAAAATTAGCCCAATAATTCACTAGTCAATAAATCACTAGCAGTTCGAACATGATTTTGTGAAGGGAAAAGGTGGAGGCTGTTTTGGGATCTGCAATAAAATGAGTATGAAATCATTATCAGAGAAAAAATTTGGCCCCTAGTAAGTGGTAAAACATTCAAATGCTTCACTGGGTTTTGGACAATACCAAGGAAACTAGCCTAAGAATCTTATCTGAAATATGAAGCCTATTTTGGCATCTGCTGTCTCCCACCCATTACCTCAGCACCGAGTCACGCCTTCGCTCATCAGCCTCTGCTCCTAGTGCCTGAAACCACTACGCTCTCCCGTCACAGCAAAGCCTTCTTTCCTTCAGTTGGGTGCACACTTTGGGTCCTGTAACCCTGGCATCTGTTGAGGAAATGCAGCAGCAGGTGGGGAGGGAGGACTGTAGCAGTTTTGTCACTACTCCCTTGCCGCAAGGGGTCCTTTGTGCAGAAAAAAAGCAGGTGACTAAGGGCCCCGAAAGGTATGTGCAGGACACAGAATGTGGAGGCTCAAGCTTCCACAGGAGGAGGTCAGCAGTGAGGAGTGCCAGATTAGCAGGGTTCTCTAGTTCCACATCCAAACATGGTAATTAAGTATCATGCTCCATGGAAATAAATTAAAACCCCGTTGCCTGCAAAAAGCTAAATGTAATTGTGTGCCTATCGATGAACTAGGGGGAGAATATCCTCACATGGGTAGTCAAGAATACCGACATGCTGCATTAAAACTATGACTTGGGGGTCAGAGATTTAGCTCAGTGGTTCCAGAGCCTGCCCAGCAAGCCCAAGGTCCTGAGTTCGATCCCCAGTAACCACATATAATAATACCGGGCGTGGTGACTCACACCCACCAGCAATCAGTACCACACACCACAAATCTGGGTGTAGTGGCTCATACCTGTCATTCCAACACTCCAGAGGCAGAGAGAGGCAGGGGATTGCTGAGTTCAAGGCTTGCCTGGGCTATATACAGTGAGCTCAGGGCCAGTCTGAACTACAAAACTGAAAAAAAGAACTAGTCACAAGTCAGGGCCGGGATGTTACTTCAGTGTTCCACCACCTGTATGGCAATCGATCCCCCCACCACCACATAAATACAAAATAATCAGGTAATCCCAGCACTCAGGAGTGCTGGTTATTTTTTTTAATACACATGCATTTATTTTATTCTATTCATATTGTACAAATGTCATACAACCTACAAGAAGTACAAAAGCCTAGTCCATTATCCAACGCCAAGTCAGAGACAAGTTGCTAAAGAGTTCCGGTAAGGTCAAGAGTTCACAAAGTCATATTGTTTGTCACATAACATAAGATTGGAAATATTGCCACAGGAGAATATCTTGTCTTTGCAGTGACCACACATTTCTTGTCGATGAGGTTTCCTTAGATCAGTGTGTCTTTTCAGACAGGAACATCAAGACTTTGAACAGGTCTGACATGGGATTGCTTCTACTCAGTAAAAGGCTCAGCCAGGAGGACTACCACAAATTCAAGGCCAACCGTGGCTATCTAGTGAGTTCAAGGCCAGTAGCCCAGTACCACACCCCACTACCCCTGCTTCTGTGGGTAAATGGCAGCCCAAGCTGTCAAAGTACTTTAAAAGAGTCACTGTGATCACAGTACTTTAAAAGAGTCACTGTTTTTCTTAAGGATTATGGGGTACAATAGTTACCATCTTGTGGTTCAATTTTGAGTCTCCCCATATGCATTCCAGGCTGGCCTTGAAATGAGATTCTCCTGCCTCAGCCTGACTGCTGCCATTTACAGGGCTGAATCTTTTCCTCCAGCCTGCATGATTAAATTTTAAAATTTGATTACTGCTCATCTTCCTTGTCATTGAGACTTGAGGAGATACTGGCTGCCAAGCTCTATGAAGACTTAAGAAATTTTTTGTCTAGTGTGAAGAAAATGTAAAAATCTAACTGGCAGCAGCTGTTATTACTTAGCAGCAAAGTAGCCTAGACCAAAACCAGGAGGCTCAGAATCCAACAAAACAAGAGCTATCAGCCCTATGCCCTTGACAACATCAAAACCACTTCTAGCCAGTGACCTCCATCGAAGTCAGTTCTTTGACAGTGAGCCCAAAGTCACAAACCCACACACAGGCGTGGTAAAGCAAAGAGTGGAATTTAATCTTTATTTACAGGACACTGTAAAATATGAAATTCCACACAGAAATAAGAAACCCCTTCTGAGGATAAGCTTCATACAGTATGTACAGTTTGGAACTGTTCAAGTATAGTTTTGTTGTACAAAGTGCTACAATAACAAACCACATTTAAAAAGAGAGTTCTTAGTAGAGAAAGAGACGAACTTATACCCAACACAGTACACGACCACAATTTGGTGCCTCCCTCAGCTGTACATCTAGAAGTTAAAGGTACCAGGAGTCCCATTCTGGACTTGGAAGGTATAGCCTTCAGAGGTAGTTTCTGGCGCAACATTTTGATCTTCTTCTTCCTGGAAATATTAAAAAACAATCAAGTAACCCTCAAATACGGCATATTTCTAAGGGGCAGCTTGACCAGATGGCTGCGTATATTAAATTCTTCATTTGCATAACTCACCTTCAATCCTCACCTCTAGTACTAGAAAGAAGGCAGAGAAGTACAGGTTGCTACAATTTGGCCAATTCTCAAGTGCCTGGGAAAAGGCCTTGAAAGGGTTAGGGGATGCTATACCTCGCAAGCACAAGGTCCTGAGTTCAATCCCGGTAACCACATACAATGCTGGACATGGTGACTCACACCCACCAGCAATCAGTACCACATACCACAGTGCCGGGTGTGGTGGCTCACGCCTATAATCCCAGCACTCGGGAGGCAAAGGCAAGAGGATTGCTGAGTTCAAGGCATGCCTGGGCTACATAGTGAGCTCAGGCCTAGTCTGAACTACAAAGTGAGACCCTGTCTCAAAAAAGAAAAAAAACTGAGGGTTCAGGGAAAGGGATTTAGCTCAGCGGTTCTGAAGCCTGCCTAGCAAGCACAGAGGGCCTGGTTCAATCCCTGGTAACTACATACCCCAATACTGGCGCAGAGGCTCACGCCCACCAGCAATCAGTACCACACACCACAATGCCAGGCATGGTGGCTCACACCTGTAATCCCAGCACTCCGGACAGAGAGGCAGGAGGATTGCAGAGTTCAAGGCTTGCCTGGGCTATACAGCGAGCTCAGGGCCAGCCTGAACTACAAAGCCAGATCCTGTCTCAAAAGAAAAAAAAGAAAAGAAAAAAGGAAAAACCTATAAGGGCTGGGGATTTAGCTCAGTGGTTCCAGCATTTGCCTGCCAAGCACAAGGTCCATGTTTGATGCCTGGTACCACACACAATGCTGGGCGTGGTGGTTCACACCTGTAATCCCAGCACTCGGAAGGCAGAGACAGGAGGATTGCTGAGTTCGAGGCTTGCCTGGACTACATAGTGAGCTCAGAGGCAGCCTGCACTACAAAGCGAGACCCTGTCTCAAAAGGAAAAAAAAAAAAAAGTAAAGGGAACAAT
>PVIC010054875.1:0-11414 GCA_004025085.1 Thryonomys swinderianus | reverse complement strand
GCCCGGCACTGTGGTATGTGGTATTGATTGTTGGTGGGCGTGAGTCTCCATGCCCAGCATTGTATGTGGTTACCAGGGATTGAACTCAGGACCTTGCGCTTGCGAGGCAGGCGCCGGAACCACTGAGCTAACCCTCCGGCCCAAGTGCCATTTCTTGATAAGAAGAGCTGTGAAAACTTTCATGTCTGCCACTCTAGTCTTCTAGGTATAGGTTGTCGTTTAAGTAATTTTTGACATATGGTATATGAATGCAATAGAGATAACCTTTATTCGCACAACATGTGGTCAGGTTTACTGAATGCAAGTTAATTTAATTTCACCCTTTGTTCACATTTTGTTTTTGTAGAAAGGGCCTTTCCCCTCAGAGTATCTTTCCACCTGCTTTCAAAAGCCTATTGTCTCTTGTGATGGTAGCAATTGCAGGACCCTGCTGACGTTACCTTACGACAATCTATCCTAATATATTCTCTGTCTTTAAAGAGATTTATCTGAATCCTTATAATACTTTGTCTTTTTAGCCTCACCCTTCTTAGAGGTCAGAAAAAAATAGGTCCAAAGGCATTCTTACACAGCCTTTCTTCTCGACAGAATCTAAGATCTTGTCTTTAACAATTTAAAACTTGACAAATAAATGTCTGTGGGTCATTCTGAAAGAATAATTGCTAAGAGATATTCTACGCCTCCTCTTGTTAACCTGGCTGAAGTCATCTTTCACTTGAGAAAAATTTCCTTTGATTTCTTTTCTCTTGATCATGATTTGTACAATCCTGGCACTTTTTCTTTTCTCCCTTATCCTTATTATTTCTAAATTGGATAGCCCTTTTCTGTTTTTAGTTTTGTGTTACTAGACCTGCACTCTATCCATTACATAATTGGAATTTCAGTACTCATTTACCATAAGAACTCCTGAAGTTGGGGTCTGTAGTATAGTATCAATAAGCTAGGTCAGTTTCACATATCTTTATATAAAGAAATGCACAGACAGTTCAGGAAGAGAAAAGCCTGTACATATATGTTAATACTAAATTTATTGAGACATGTTGAAGTTAATACAAGTTACCTTTGACCTCTACAGTTAGAAGAGGTGCTCAAAGTGGTGTCTTTAACTTCTAGACATTTATCAGTACAGCATACTGATGCTTTGGTAAACTTGGTCACTGAGATCACTGCAGGTACCTTTTTAGTTTCTTCTCCAAGCACCAGCAGTGTGGTGGATTTTCTGATATACAACATTCTCTAAGGTTTCCCATATAAGGTTAACACCATTTGGTGAAAAAGTATCATACTATTTTTCTTTTGCTGAGGTGTGTATACATTTTTGATGGATTCTGTATATTCCTTTTGGAATATAGTTATTTCTGTTTTTAATGTCTGTTAAAGCAGACAATAGCAGTTCATTCTAAGATATCACCTCTATAAATTAAATGAAGTTCAATTTTTTTCTCAATACAATTTGGGAAATTATAGGTAGCAAAAAGAAAAAGATTATTGATGGTTCCACCACTCTTGAAAAAAATTATTATACTGTATTAATGTTTTTTTACAGATCTTTTAAAAAATTTAATTGTAGTGTAACAACCATATTGAAAAACACACCTATTTTAAGTGTACAGCTCAGTAAGTGATGCATTTCTGTAATCTCCATCCTGGTTAAGACACACCATTGCCAGTGTTCCAGAAACTTCCTGCCAAATCTAAACCCTTGCCTCCTTCTCAGGGGTAACTACTCTCTCCTACTTTTTTTTTTTTTAATGAATGCATGTTTTTCAAAGTTGTGGTTGTACTGCATACACTATGTCTTTCTGGGACTCCCTAAATGTTTGGTAAGCATAATCTTTAAGAATGAGCATTCTAGGAATGGGGCTGGGGCAACATGGTAGAACATTTACCTGGCATGCACTTGGGTCTGGGTGCAACCCCCAGCACTTAAAAAAAGAAAAAGAAAGGAATGAATATTCTAATCTATCCTTACTAGGAACATATAACTCCTATAGACTTTTCCTGAAAATAAGGTCAAAGAAATTTTGTGTAATTTCATTTTGTTTCAGGAGAAGCTTAAACTTGGTTCTGATGTAAACTAGTTCTTTGGATGTATTTTAGAAAATGGTTTTGTTGGTTTTGCATACTACCTAAAATATTAGGTATTATTTAAAAACTTCAGCTAATGTTTTTGTTCAAATCTATTACTGTAGTCTTCAGTATCAACTTTAAAGACTGAGAGTGGGGAAAAATATTTTGAAGTTCTCAGTGTGTCTGAAAAATTGGAGTTTAGAAAGGGGCTCATTCTAATGGTGGTCAGGACATCTGTCGTATTCACCTTTTATCTCAGGTGACAATTTCTGCTTCTGTATTGGAAAGCTCTAGCATTGGAAAGAACATGTGGCAGAAGCATTCAGTGTCCTGAGACACTTGTCTCCACAGTTTCCTCTCTGATGCCATCATAACTGTGTGATTTTTTTTTTTAGCTTGAAGTTATGCAACAAGCCCTAGTTGCTCTTGCCGCCATGAGTGGGATCTCCGGGCACCCAGCATGGATGGGTGGCCCGTCGGGCCCTCTGCACTCTCAGGCAGCCATTGAAGGATGCGCTGCAGAACTGGTGATGCCTGATCCCCTGCTGCCACCACACACCTTCTTATTTCTTCTCTCTCTGCTATAAAGCATTGTTTCTAAAAACCAAGTGAATGTATTAACTTGGCACACTACAAGTTACTTTTTAAAAAATTTTTTATCTTTATTGGTACATTGTATATACACATCATGATCACACTCAATATTAGGAATTTGTACCAGTAAATGATACAATTTAATTCTCATTTTTTCCCTTTCCTCTACCCACCCCACAACCTCCCACCCCCTAAATACATAAGCTTTGTTTCCCTTTTTTTATTACCATCATTTTTTATTTACCTTTTATTACTCACTTCTCCATATTCCCCTTTGAATATTTTCTATTGCACAGTATCCATCATACATTTTAGAACTCATTAACATCTTCAGTGTCTCATACCAGAGAACAGATAACGATATTTACACATCTGTGACCTATTTATTTCATTGAGTATGAGTATGTCCTGATAAGTTTGAGTCATTTATACTCAAATGGATGTACCTTCAGGACTTGCAAGTTACTTTTCTAAAAGAACTTTACTTGGGCTCTTGACCCTACTCAGTGCACCTCTGAAGTCTTTGGATTGATTTTAGCACATACTTCACATTATCTCTTGTAGTATTTTTTCTCAGGCCTTTTCAGGCTCAGGGTCTAGACATTTGATTTCATATCCCACTTGACCCTAAAAACGAAGGTCCCAAGAATCAGCATCTTCTTCCAGTACTGTCACCTCTAAATGTTTATGCTCTTTATTTTTCCTCTTCATTCTAGGGGATTCTTAGTTCCTTACTGGTTTTCCCATCCAAGTCCTTGCTTTCTCAGTTATCCACTGTTTTTCACCTGCAGTCAGTATTTTCTGTTTTTCAAGCTCTATGGGGTTTACTACCATTGACTCCACTGACCTGTCTCACTACCACCGAGTTCTGTTTCTCTCAAATATCTATCATTAGTGGATTTATTTGTTGTATTTGTTGTCTCAAACTACTCTTTCAGCCCCTTTGTCTTCTTTTCATCATCAGTTGAAGTTCAGCCCCCTCAAAATCACTAGTTAACTCCTGAAAACCAAATTAATCTGTTTTAGACTTTTCTCCTCTTTGGCTATATTTTAACATTAAAAAACCTCCCTTTCCTGTGGTTTTAATGCCACCTTGCTAATCTTTTAACATCTTTGCTAAGTGTCTTTGTCTCCTTTGCCAATTTCTTCTTACAGTTCTTCTAAAGTAGATATTCTCCAATATTCACCCATCTTATTTTTGTGTAACTTCCCTTTGAAGCTGCCACTTAGTTTTGTCCTAGTGATGCTTGACCCATTATCTGGTGGACTTTGCTATGCGATGTGAGTGAGTGTCTTCTTTTTCTCCAATATTCCTAATTACTCCATAATTGGCTGCTTGGTGGGGCTGGACTAGGGACTCAGAAACGATGTTCTTGTCTTTCAGTGCCCGCAAACTGTGTATGATTTCTCCTTGTCAGTATCTCTGAAGTCTGGACCACACCTTTGTAACTGCCTGTTTTCTTTGTACCTTATTTGTGCCTCTTATGACTGGTTTCTAAGCTTGCTCTTTCAGTCTGTCATTCTCAGCACTGCCTTCAGCGGAGGTTTCCATAATGCAAAAGTGATTTCGGTAGTCCTTGACCTGAAATATATCTGTGGTGTCATTAAAGGCAGAGGTGAGATGAGAGTTGCTACCACCACCACCACTTCTTGTACTTAACAAGATTGCCGACTTGAATAATCTCAGTATGTCTGCTTTACACCCATTAAAAGTAATGTGAATTCAATAAGGTCAGGAAAAATAAGTAAGCAAAAATAATAACCAATAGCAATCATCAGAAAACAAAATGAGAAAAAGTATTTTTACATGGTTTCAGTAATGCTGTGAGTGTGTGTGTGTATGTGTGTGTGTGTGTGTGTGTGTGTAGGATTAACGGAGAAATGAAAATAAAAAATGAATAAGATTCCATATCTAAGTTATATACCTTAAATGAAGGCTCTTTTAAAAAAAGACTGGAATAGGCTGGGAATATAGTTCAGCAGTTGAGCACTTTCCTAACATGGGCAACAAACCAAACTAAACCAAACCAAATAAAACCAAACTAAATCGAACAACTCCCACAAATTAAAGCTGGAAAAAAAAATGCCCAGACATATCATGTTCCTTCAGTAGAATCATTTTTTCTTCTTCTTTTTGCCATTTTTTTAGGCCTTTGCCATCTAATACAGATACTACTATATTTAGCCCCTAACAGGTCTTTTTTTTTTATCAGCCTCATGGCCAGCTACTTCTAGGGTGCTTTTAACCCATAGTAGGAGGTGACCACTCACCTCCTGCTATGCCACATGCCAGGAAGTGCCACGTCATAATATGTGTATTATGGTCTGGTTTTCATTCATAAATCAGTGGTTAAATTGTCACTTTCATTATGTCATCTTTGCCTAGATACCTTCAAGGTAGAATAACCTTGTTCAGGTAGAGTCTGAACTTTTAAAATTGCTTTCAAGACTCAGTACAATCTGTGTTCTTTATAATTTAGTTCTCACTACTGTATGTAATTCTCTGCTGCAAACCAATTACATTTTGATTATTTGTCATCTCTGTGGTTTTTTTGAGTTTCCCTTGTTTCCTCCACCTCTGCCCATGTGAAGTATTCTTGCCATAAAGAATCCAGGGAGGGTTTTCTTCCTTCTCGCTTCTCCATTTCTTCTATGCTTCTGTGTGTATTTTGAGTGTCAACTAAATATTCTGAGTGCTAAGAGATATATTATGGATTAAAGTACCTGATGCATATGTGCTAAATACATTAAATAAATGCAGAAGGTTTTTTTTTAGTATATTGGTCAACTCTTTCCTTACTTTTATATGAATCCAGAAAAATTAACAAAATAAATCATATTCTCCCCTGCAGTCACTTCCTATTATAATGGTTGAAATAAGTAAAATGCTTCTTTTGTTAGCCAAAAAGCAATATCCTATAATGTAATGAGGCTGCCTTTTCAAAATTGAGAGTTGACAGTAGTGATTCTTTTCAGAAGTCATTCTGTCTTCATACACCTGTTTGCCTGTTTCTCACTCATTCTTGCTAAGAAGGCAGTGTCTCATATAGAAAATGACAATAGATTGAGCAAGTTTCCCAATGGCAAAGACAGTTGTCCACAAAATTGAGAGAAAAAGAGTAATAATGATAAATAGGAATTAGAAAACCTTGTCAATAAAGTAGATCTTCTAACGTTTCAATTGGAATACTTTGCTATTTTTATAGCCCTGTCAAATCAATTATCCTTTCAATGCCATGTGTAAACACTTTAATCAAGTAAAGGGAATTGATAAAATTAGAAAATTTAAATTTATTTTCTAGATTTCATATATATGTTATTTTTTTTTTTTTCTCAGTACCAGGGATTGAACTCAGGCCCTTGTGCATCCAAGGTTGGCGTGATACCACTTGAGCTAAATCCCCAACCCTTCATATGTATTTTGAATCTAGTATTTTCAAAATGTTTCCTTCTCTGAACATTTAAGCTGGACAGGGTGGCACAGCTAAAATGTCAACACCGGGGGGGCTGAGGCAGGAGGATCTCAAGTTTGAGGTCAACCTGGTTTACATAGTGAGACCCTGTCTCAAAATAAATAAATGAATAAGTAATTGTTAAAAACTTTCCTGTTAGTCTTTCTCCCAAATCTCTAATTTCCTACCATATAGCAATGTACCAGATGTGAAATGTAGATTTTAAATAAAAATCTAAAAATATGGCAAAGGTATTTTCCCTGATTTAGGAGCTTATTAATCTCTTCTTTATCCTTGCAAAGGGGAATTCTTACTTAAGCCTATTTTAAGCCTGCCAAATTTTGAATTTCCTTTAGTCAACAAAACGTTTCAGCATATGAAATACTGCCGTGGAGTTCCATCTTAGTTCACAGGACAAAAGCCCAGTTAAGAAAGGAGACATGGGCCGGAGATTTAGCTCAGTGGTTCTGGCACCTGCCTCACAAGTGCAAGGTCCTGAGTTCGATCCCAGTAACCATATACAATGCTGGGCATGGTTACTCACACCCACCAGCAATCAATACCACATACCACAGTGCCGGGTGTGGTGGCTCACGCCTGTAATCCCAGCACTTGAGAGGCAGAGGCAGGAGGATTGCTGAGTTCCAGGCTTGCTTGGACTACATAGTGAGCTGAGGGCCAGCCTGAACTACAAAGTGAGACCCTGTCTAAAAAAAAAAAAAAAAAAAAAGCAGACGTGCTGCTCTAAAGTTTTCAGTTCTAGCTGCAGATTAGAAAAGTTGTCCAGGTGACTATAATGTACAGCTGCAGAATGCTCCGGATTAATCTTGAGTTTGCTATTGAGAATCTAGAGATAATTACGGATTCTGTCTCTCTCCTCTCAAAATGTGTGTATACACAAAATACTGCATTCATGGACCTCCCGAAGCCTATTTTGGACCTTGCTTTAAAGACCAAGGATGTTTATTAGTCCTGCATGATAGATACTGGATCCCATTTTGAGAAGCAGGTTAGGAGGATGGACCAGTCCTCTTCCCCTACAGGTTATTCTGATGTACATGAAAATTTGAGAACTCAGCCTCATGGAAATACTGCTAGGAAACCAGTTCAGGGTATGCGTTTGGCCTACTTGAGGATCAGAACTAAAAACAACAACAACAACAAAAACCCCAGCCAAATGAAGAAAGGTATTGTATCCTTTGTTAAATCATTCTTTCGGGCACGGAATGATTTTTTTTTTTATAGTAAAAGCATATATTTCCCTATAGTCCAAGTAAAAGGAAAAACTGGAAAATTGATCATGGTTTCTGCTTTAGGTTATCATTTGTCTTTAATTTCATGCTCAATTTTAGACATTTTTCTCAGCCTCTTCTTTAGCGTAACTACCCCTTCATTTCACAATGTTCTTTAAATGAAATCATTTTACTGTAATGGTGTTACATCCTGGAAGAAGCAAGAATTGTCATGCTGCATAGAAATAATAGTTACCCTGTTGAGGCAAATAAAGTCGTATTCCTGTGTGTGTGGCCATGTTAAAGGATTGTTTGCAAAATGGTGAGCATGATTTTCATAGCAGGATGAACATGTACCAAATGTGTAAGATATTACAGCTAGCTCAAAGGAAGCAAAGGTCAGACACGGAGGCATCCACTGAATGTGGAAATGAATTTAGTAGGAACAACAAAACTGGTGGCTCTCCACAGGACAGTAAGATGTGAGGTTTAGAGTCATTTCTCAGCAATCAGTTGCATTTCTACAGAACGACATTCATGGCAGTTTCTATGGATTAGAATAATTTGCATTATGAAGTTTTCTGTACTTTACAGGATTATAAAGTGGTCTAGTGCAAGGCAGGGATAGACACAGGCCATAGCATCAGGTCACCCAGAACTGCTAATAATGGTAATAGCTGCTATTATTCTACTGAAAAGACACCAAATAATTATTTGCTGGTCTTGGTCTTCCACAGTTTTTTCTTACAGCAAGCTAATGGCAAGAGGTGAGTCCTCATCCAGGGGACTGAAACAGAGGTCAGATTATTAAGTGGGTGGAAAAGGAGGTATTTCGGTCTGCCTGGCCAAGAATGCATCCTGGGGTGGGAGGAAGCGGGATCAGAGCTAGGAGAGACTCCTCTCTGACCACTTGAAGGCTGAGTGGACCTTATCCTGTGAAGCAGATTATTTTGTCATGCCTTTTGTCTTGTCTTTTTGGCTAACACATTTTATCTTAAACTTAAAACTTTTTTAATGTTCATCTGTCAGCTCTTATTTTTAGCAGTCTTAAAAATGTCTTTGTGGCTGACCAGTGATGGGAACTACGGGACATTGAGAAGATCATGTACTGACAGTCAGGCCTGGAATTAAAGGGGCAGCAATGCTGCTAGAGGCCTGTGGGTGCGGAAGGTAATTAACAAGAGGCTACCCCCAGGGATCACGTGGTATGGTCCTTTTCCTTACCAGGAAGTCTCTGTAGTGTCAGCCTGAAAGAATCTGAGGCCTCTTTCTTAGTGCAGTAAAGTGCTTTTAAAAAAGCCTTTTTTACTTGTAAGCTTATTTAAAGTTATAGTACTGGTTGGAATTTAATGAATTAATGGAGAAATGCCATTATTTGCATTAATTTGAATCAATTCATAATTCTGTGTTTCACCAAGTATTGATTTATGAACATTTGCTGATTCAGTGGCCTTGACATTTGTTAGTTTTATAAGTCCTGAATAAATAAGAAAATGGACTGAAGAGTGTTTAATAGGGATTCAGAAACATGATTTATAGATACTTTGCTTGAGAGGCCTGACTTCCCTTCCATCTTTGATTCTCTTTCCTACAACAGCGGGCATACATTCTGAAAGGTCCAATGCTTGAAAACACACACTTGCACGAGTTGGGGGTAAATTAACATAATGTCACTGTGTCTCATGGTGTGAAACTTATACCTCCAGGATTAGGTAAATAATGATGGACAGTTTGCCTTGCATGAAGGATCATTCCTAAACAGGGATCCCCTAAACAGGGAGAAGCGCTGGTTCCAGCTCGACTGACTATTCCTGCACCAACCAGCTCCATAGTCGGTGATGTCATTGTGCTCAGCCTGTGAAACTCCTACCATCCTCTAAGCATCTCTAGGGAGCTTTCCACACTTGGTCTGGAATGTGCCCTTTTGTAAAGGCAAGAGCTGTACTTTATCTGACCCCATCCCACATAACCAGCTTACATTCTCTAGCATTTATTCAGACCTTTTTAGTTACTTTTCTTGTTGCTGAAACAAAATACCCAACAGTCAGAATTAAAGGAAGTAAGGTTTATCTGACTCACAGTTTGTAGAAGTTTCAGTCCACAGTCAGCAGGCTCCATTGGCAAGGTGGCATGGTAGAGGAGAAACAGCCCATGGCAAGCAGGCAGGGAGGGCACACTAGCCTTCTTCTCTCCCTGGTGTTATATATGGGCCACGCACCCTAGGGCAGGTGTAGCACTCGCACCCCTAATCCTGGCCAGAACTGTGCCAAACCAATCTGGACTGATACACATTCTGGATCCAGCCACTTTTGAAAATCTCTTCTCCCCATGGGGACATCTAGACACAAACCCTTAACAGATGCTGTACTCAAGATGTACTTTTCTCTTCCTACTTTTCTGTCATCACAGTGATTTTAAGCTGTCCACTGAACAGAAACTCTTAGTTCACGGTCTAGCAGTGCATCTTTTCAACATTTAGCTCTAGAGGGAGGGGATTCCATAGCTGTCCAGTGAGGGGGAAGCCCTTACAGGCAGCAGCCTCGATCCATTGGAAACAAACCCCGAAGTGCATCTTGAAAAGGGAAAGTGGACCATTTACCAAAATAGGTATCCTAGTTTTTGTATATAAAAGAATGATATACACATTAAATGAACTTGGTTTTTGCAGCCAGTTTTGAATGTTAGTGCACCTAAATGTGTTTATTTTGTCTTATTTTTGTAGGTGGCTGACTGTTCTTGGGATGAAACAATAAAGATATACGATCCTGCTTGTCTTACTCTTATTCCTGCTTGAGATAATACTGCTCAATTCAGAAACAAGAATGTTGGCTGACGAGTAACTTAGCAGCAAATAAATGAACTTTTGAAAACATAAACGTTATGCTTTTATATGCGATTCAGTTTTCAAATTCTTCAGGTTTACCCTGGAATCCGTATTGAGGCAGCTAATAATGCAGACTATGGCTCATTCTGTAAGCCTGGTACATAAGCCATATTTCTTAAAATCCTGAGATATGATTGATATTTTGGTGTACCTTGGACTACCTATTAAAATGTAATCTCTGTATTATATAATAGAGTAAAATATGAGAGTGTATGGAGAGTCATATGTTTCATTTTTGTCCTTTTTATGTAAAATACAATCACTACTGTTGATAACCTAAATCAACTGTACATCTTGAGTGTATATTGTTTTATGACATTGCCAAGAAGATTTCATTTTAAATATATTTATATATGAATATAATAGTATGTGTCATGTGCATGTAGCTATAGTTCACATATGGGTTCTAACATAGAGTAGCTGTTTATGTGTTATAACTGAATGAAATTCTCTCCTGAGCTGGGGCCATCCTGTAAGAACATAGAATGCCATGAGTTAAGATCTTCCTGTTTTTTTTTAACATTTATTTGACTCTTTTAGTTGTTATACACATTACTGTTTTTCTCCCTTTCCACTTCTCTACTATCAACAGAGTTTTAATCTGTACACTAAGCAAAAAGTCTTAGGTTCTGTTGAGGCTTCCAACATTGAGGAATGTCCTTGAAACTGTTCCTAAATAATGCTGTAAACCTTCTTGCCACCATCTTCAATTTCTTTGAACAATTCACAGGTAATAAAAATTGGGGGAAAAAATAGTTTAAAAGGAAATTATTAAAACAAGCTACTTTGGGCCAGAGGGTTAGCTCAGTGGTTCTGGCGCCTGCCTTGCAAGCGCAAGGTCCTGAGTTCGATCCCCGGTGACCACATATAATGCTGGGCATGGAGACGCGCCCACCAACAATCAACACCGCATACCACAATGCCGGACGTGGTGGCTCACGCCTGTCATCCCAGCACTCGGGAGGCAAGGACAGGAGGATTGCTGAGTTCGCGGTGACTTGCCTGGGCACTATAGTGAGCTCAGGGCCAGCCTGAACTACAAAGCGAGACCCTGTCTCAAAAAAAACAAGCTACTTTGTATAATGTTTTAAGATGTATTATAAATGGCAGATATTCTAATTAAGTTTTTTTTTTTTTGAGACAGGGTCTCGCTTTGTAGTTCAGGCTGGCCCTCAGCTCACT
>PVIC010054874.1:0-11397 GCA_004025085.1 Thryonomys swinderianus | reverse complement strand
ATAATATCACCAGCCTTATAATCTCTGGAAACAATTGATATAAATTGTACTCTTAAAATTATAAATTATTTTGTATAATAATATAAATGTTTATGATAGCTTAAAAGATGTAATAATGATTTTGCATGTAACATATATATGATGATTTATAAAATAATAAATTATCACATAAATTAAAACTAAGTAAATGAGGACCGGAGGGTTAGCTCAGTGGTTCCGGCACCTGCCTCGCAAGCGCAAGGTCCTGAGTTCGATCCCCGGTAACCACATACAATGCCGGGCATGGTGGTTCACGCCTGTAATCCCAGCACTCGGGAGGCAGAGACAGGAGGATTGCTGAGTTCACGGTGGCTTGCCTGGACTACATAGTGAGCTCAGAGCCAGCCTGAACTACAAAGCAAGACCCTGTCTGAGAAAAAAAAAAAAACTAAGTAAATGAATCAGCGATATAAATTCGAACAAAGAGTGATCAGTGGACCACATGGTAAGACAGATTTCAAGGCATGGTGGAGGCCCTTGTGCTCATGCGCAGTGCTTGAGTGTCACGTGGGTGGTCAGGACAGAAGAAAAAAGCAACTTCAGGAATTGGAACATTGTGACAGGCAAGGAGAGGCTTCACAGGAGCCATCTCTCCCAGCTGTGCACTCTGGGTCGCAGACTGTGAGGCCTCAGGGGTGAAATGTGATTTTCACACAGTGAGGGGTACACACACCTGCGGCAGAGCTCCTGCGTGAGGACCGAAGTGGGTCCACGTCTGTGTCCATTTTCTCTGAGTTCCGTACAGCGAACTGTGCATATATACAACCTGCTTCACAGTTATGACAATTTGATAGGCTTGTGAGGGGAAGAAGCCACAATATTTCATTATTAACTACTTCAGCATACATTTTTGTGAGGAAAAGGGATATTTCTTAAAATGCTATTTCAAATTTCAGTTTGCTACTGATACAATATTATGAATTCAGTTATAGTCCTAAATAAATTTTATCGAAGAATCTCTTTACAGAAATTTTATTTTGCAGCTAGAATTATGCATTGCATTATGTTTTTATTATTAATTATGCATTGCATTATGTTTTTCTATTCGTTAGCATCTCTTTACCTTTAAAGCATTCCCATTTTGAAGAAATATTTTTCAATTTGGGATTTGTCTATTTTTCTCATGGTTTGTTTGGAATCATGTTTTTTTTTAAAATATATAAGTAATGTTGTGCTCTTGATTCATTGGGTTACAGAGCATTCTCTTTGATGATGTTAATTTGGATCATACATTAAAATGATATTGTCCAGCTTTTTAACTACAGTGATTTTTTTTCTTCATTGATGCATGATTTAAAAAAAAATATTTGTACATATTTTCCATGCAAAGATCTCCATATGAGTGTTGTTTTTGTAACTATCACTTGTAATTTAGTTTGTTTACATTCTTGAAAAGAAATGTGTTCTCTGTATCTATTTTGGAGCACAACTTGTTGGAGGACTCTGGATTGCGTGAACTAGGGCAGGAAGATCTCATGTCTCCATGAGCTGAAGGAGAAAATGGACCGGGAAAGAATATTCTGAGAGCACAGGAAGCTGGAAGTGTAAAAGTTCTACCCTTCCCCAAATGTGACAGCCAAGTTCTCAAGAAACCATCTGTAAATTAAACACCTCAGTCAGAAACTGTAGACATAAAACACTGAAAGCTGCTTAACGAAAGGAGAATCAGTTTTTATGGATTCACACTTTGTGAGTATTTTTACCGAGGGTAATCCCTGTTTAGGTCCAATACCCTGGTATATTAGAAGCCCTCTTTCACTTCCTGAAGCCCTCATAAAGTATAAATATAGGATTGCTTTTGGCTATAAACTAAGAAATAAATTATAAATCTGCCTAAGAAGAGGAAGATATCAGTGTGCCAGTAACACCTTAGTTTGTTCAAACTATACTTGACAGAATAATCTTTTTAGGGTCTCAAACTTGGACATTTATCACCCTCTTAGTTGTTTATTCCATCATTTGCTAACTCTTACAGTGAAAATATGTCTTAACCGAATTTGTATTTTGTCACATATTATACTCATCTTTTTGTCTTAGTGGCTAAAAATGGCCAGAGTACTATATGAAAAAATGAATTTTTGTCTGTGAATCAACTAATCAATAAATCAAGTTTAGCTGTGTTGTATTTAGAAAAAAAAAACCTACAGTTTAGCATCAGATGTTTAGCTAGGTGGTTCCAGTGCCTGCCTTGCAAGTGCCAGGTCCCGGTTCGATCCCCAGTGACCACATACAACAGTAGTGGGCATGGTAACTCACACCCACCAGCAATCAGTACTACATACCACAATGCTAGGTGCGGTGGGTTATGCCTGTACTCTCAGCACTTGGGAGGCAGGGGCAGGAGGATTACTGCGTTCAAGATTTGTCTGGGCTACATAATGAGCTCTGGGCCAGAATGAATTACAAAGCAGCAAGACCCTGTTTCAAAAAAAAATTAAAAATCTGCAGTTTAAAAAATGAGATGAGAGGTAATACTCTGAAACTAATAGCCTAAGAGATACGTTGAAACAGTTTTCTTTTTAAATATGGAGTCCTCTGAATTTTACCACAAAATACAATCAAAATACTAGATAGCTATAGACATGGTATGCTAACTAGCTTTCTATTGCTATAATTAATACTTGAGTAATTAACTATAAATTTCTTTGGACTCACAATTTTGGAGGCTCATGATCAATTTGCCCATTATCTTTGAGCCTGCAGCAAAGCAGCACATCATGGCAGGAGCAGGAGGCATAGAGAAACTATTCGCCTTATCCTCAAGAAGCAGAAAAATAGTAGGGGCCAGGTATGATTCCTTTCAATGTCATACAATTATCCCAATTATCTTTCTTCCATCCACTACACACACCTCAAAGTTCCCACCATTTCCTCCCATCTGGAGGGCAATCCTTTCTTTAGACACAGGTCTTTGGGGGACTCAACCAAACTTTGATGGGATTGGTTGCTCTACACTGCACTGCAAGTACCATGGCACTTGATTTGCACTTTACTTCTTGACCTTTTTTAGAGTTTGTATTAGGCATGGCAACATAGACCTCACCCTAACTATAGTCTCTAATGCTCCTATACAATTACAATTAAAGTCACTTTATTTATATGAAGAATACAACATTTCTCTTACACACTAGAATCAGTTAATATGTTGAGTTTCTTAGTGACTTGGGATATTTTCTTTTATTAATGACTGACACTATTATAATTTAATGTCTCCTTACCTTTTCATTTAAATGTCATGAAATTCAAGAAAAGTTTGGATTTTGACTAGAGACTTTCCTAGGTCAGTATTTTTTTTATTGTGATTCCTTCCCTTCCTATCTATTCCACAGTCTCTTCATTACTCCTGTCTGGATAACCATTTTTGTGAATCTAATAAGGTATGTGAAGGATAAATGACTTTGTAATCTAATGCTCCTTTTTTGATGATCTGATTATAACAGAAGTGGAAATATGTTTAAAATATTATTCATACCCAGAAAAATGATTAAAAACTGAGAAACATAGTTATTAAGAGGTAAATGTGGGTAAATTTTGTTATCTAATTATTAGATTTTGAGTTATTACTTTGCTTTGACACTGAATGTATATTGCTTAGCAGTCTACTGAAAACACTTCAGTGCTATGGCTGCCTGTAGATGACAAAGAACTTTTTCAAGGAAAAGCATACTTGAAGACCTTTATCTTTATTATTTATAATGCCAAGGAAGACAGACAAATAGCGCTTGTTTTGTCTATTTAGGAAACTTATATTTTTCATAGAGCCTTATTGACCCATGCACATAACTGAAGTCCTCATAAGGCAGCAACTGCAAGAAAATTCAGGGATAGAAGCAGTTACTGTTGGTAGCTTTTGCTCACTGAATGAGACCGAGTGGGCGAAGCTGTACCTCAAGCCTGACTCAGAATTTCAGTCCCTTTCGCAAGGATCCCTAGACAGACCAAACCAATTAGATTGTTAAAAATCGATTTAAAAAATGTGAAAACCATTGTAATCTAGGACAGCTGGTTCAAGTAGTAATTAAAGGTTGTGTGATGAAGAAGAAAGCAGCAGCCAGCCTAGCAAGCAGGGCTTGGCATTCTGAGACCTTGGGAACCCCTCACTGCTGTGAGCCTGGTTGGTGCTACCTCTCAGGCCCAAGACACACTGACAGAAGTGGAAACTGTCTTCTCTGTAGGTTAAGAAAACTAAAAGATTAGCCTAAGTCACAATTATTAGCATGTATGGTTTAGGCAAGATGCTAAGACTGAGACTGGATTTCTTTAAATTTTATGCAGGGGGCAGCAGTTCCCAGATTTTGCAGTGCCTTAGAATGATCTGGTATGTTTTTTAAAAGATTTGATACATTTTTAAAAAAAAAGGTTTGATATATGGCTTCTACCCCAGATGCTTCTATGCTATTACCAAGGTATATGAAAGAGGAATGAGGAATTGGGAGGGTTTTTTTGGTGAGGGGGTTGTTCTGGGATTGAACTAGGGCCTTTATGCTTAGCTACATCCTTAGCATTCAACCTTTTTATTTTTATTTTTATTCTTATTTTGACATAAGTTCTCATTAAGTTACCAAATTTTCAAAGCCAGGATCAAATTTGCAATCGTCTTGCCTCAGCCTCTCATAGTGCTGAGATTACAGATCTGAGATGCCACACCTAATTATATTGAGAGTTTTAAAATCTGCTATGAGATTCTAATGTACAGCAAATTTTGAAACATTTGAGGCTAGAAGCTGTTTTATTTCTGGAAATCATCCTGACCTCTCAGTGACCTCCAGGCTTCTCTTTGGAATTTGGGGGCCCCACCTACACTTTTAAAATGGGGAAAACCTCAGTTTCCCACCATGCTGGACATTGTTAAATCTGTCAAGTTTCTTTTACCTAACTTTTAAATTTTGCCTTAGCTTCCTTGAAAATGAAAATATTGACCAAAAGTAAAGCTTTGGTATTGTTTAGTAATAAATTTGGGAGACATTATATAAGAGAATAAAAGTCAGTTCCACAGTGCTGAACAGAGATTCTGTGAGGAGAATTTTGAGGAACAGGCACATCTTTTTTAAAATAGTTGAATAAATACATGTATAGTTATTTAAAATACATTATCTTCATATATTCCCAAAACAACTACACTTTAAAAAAAGAAACATCCTTATATTTGTAATCATTTGTAACCCAAGTATATGGCCCAAATCACATGTTTCTATCTTTCCTGTCAAAATATTTTTGAAAATTATTGGGTTGAACAAAATTATATAGATTCATTTACAGTAAAGCTCTCTTGGAGTCAGTTTTCTTAATTTTCCTCATTCTTAAGCAAAGTAATAGCTTATAAAAACCCTTCACAAAGAACAAAACTAGGTATGCTGTCATTAATAACTACTGAACTCCTTAATAATCGAAGTTCCCATATTCTTTTCTTTTCTTTTCTTTTTTTTTGAGACAGAGTCTCGCTTTGTAGTTCAGGCTGGCTCTGGGCTCACTATGTAGCCCAGGCAAGCTTCGAACTCAGCAATCCTCCTGTCTCTGCCTCCCGAGTGCTGGGATGACAGGCGTGAGCCACCACACCCGGCACTGTGGTATGTGGTATTGATGGCTGGTGGGCGTGAGTCTCCACGCCCAGCATTGTATGTGGTTATGGGGGATTGAACTCAGTACCTTGCGCTTGCGAGGCAGGCGCTGGAACCACTGAGCTAACCCTCCGGCCCTCCATATTCTTAAATCAGTGTGGATCCAGTATTTCCTGCAAAATTGACTTACTTTAATTCTAATGGAATCTCTGTCAGGCAAGTATATCACATGGTTTGGGGATGTTACACTTATGCAGTGGCCAATCCCATTGTCGTGTAACTTCCCCATGTGCAGACATCCTTACACACACACACACACACACACACACACACACATGCACGCATGCACGCACGCACACATATCCTCAGCTCCTCACCTTGGCCGAGTGGATCCCTGTCCACTCCTGGCTTCTCAGCACCATCAGTGGGCTTCCTAGCATTATAATACAGATTTGATCAATTGCGGGAAAGCAAAGTGTTACCTAGACTCAGCTTGAGGGGTGTTTTGTCCATTTTGAGTTGGTTCAGTTGCTTCAGACCCTCAGAAGTATATCATAGGCATGAGAGTGTGACAAACCTAACTGTTCACCTCATGGCCAGGATGAGAGGAATGGGTGAGGAGGGGTCTCAAGCACCCCAACTAACCTGAAGAGCTCTCAGAAGATCTCATCCCCCAAAGGTGCCAATATCTCCAATAGTACCATGGTAAAACATATATGCCAGTTCCATGTTTTAGAGCTCTATTCCGCACTTTGTTGGCATGAGTGGCTTGGGGCCCATGATAACGCCAAAGAGCACTGGTATCAAATTGTTTTCACAATATTTTAAAATGGTAGATATTCAAGAAATGTTTGTTAAATTACAAAATTGATGGGAAATTGTAAACAAATGTTATTAAACCTTGATTTCATTTTTAGAAGTGCAGCAAGGCATGGTTTTCCTGGATTTAACTCTCAAGTACATAGATTTATTTTCTTATGACTAAAGATACTTAAATTGTGCTCCTCTAAGTTTTTTGCTGACATATTACAAATCCTACTAATTCTTGATATTACTAATGCAAATATGTTAAATATAAAAATTTCTGGAAAACAAGCAAATATAAATCTGACCCATATATTTCACATAAAAAGCCTTCAAAGTTATTCAAGTTGTCATTAGAAATGTTATTTCCATTTCCCTGATTTCTGGTTGGTGCAAACTACTGATTAAATTGTTAAAAGTTTTAAGAACTGTAAGAGAAAAGCAAGAAATTATTAGCAATGTTTTTATTTTCTACTGGCAAAATGTTAGAGTACATGATATTCCTTTACATTTGTCCATATAGATCCATTATCTTCTCAAAGGAATTACCCTTGCATGACTACTAAGGTAGTGTGAAAGGATTTAAATATCTCAAAGAGATGTTTGCATAGCTCACTCATCGCAGGATTATTAACAATAACCAAGAGGTGAGTACTATGGAAATACCCATAGACAGATGAAAATGAAAGAAACACGGTATGTTTATACAGTACTATGTTTTATTC
Organism: Thryonomys swinderianus; assembly: GCA_004025085.1. Lineage (NCBI taxonomy): Eukaryota > Metazoa > Chordata > Mammalia > Rodentia > Thryonomyidae > Thryonomys > Thryonomys swinderianus. Next base: position 4,271 of record PVIC010054874.1, on the reverse strand, counting down.
AGTTTTCAAAGGCTGGCCATGATTGCATTTATATGTAATATCTAAAGTAGTCGAATTCATCAAAACATAAAGTTCAATAGCTGATAGAATAGAGAGAAGAAACAATAGAGAGAAGAAAGAGGTAAAAATAGAGTTCCAGTCATGCAAGATGAAAAAGTTCTAGAGATCTACTCTGTAGTAGACAAATAGTAACAAAATTCACTTGAAATTTGTTAAGAGTGAGGAACCCTGGTATTTTACAATACAAGCTGTATGCCCCACAAAACCAAACAAAAACTTTAGTTAAACCATTACTGCTTGAAATAAAAAGCTATTTTCTGAGGCATCTGTTTTCCATCATTTTTAAAACGTAGACAGAGTCTGAGTCATTGGCCTGTCTGGTTCTAAGGGCTATCTATAAATGGCAAGATAAAGTTGAGTGTTTGGTGTAGAGAAAATGTGAAAATAAAAGAGAGACAGGTTAGATAGAGAGATGTGGGGGGAAATGCAGAAAGGAAGAAATAGATTGAGGCTTTTCAAGACTCAAGTACTACTTAGAATGCATTTTAAGGTATTTGAAACTTTCAGTATCACCGTATGACACAGCTACACAACTGATTTACAACTGTCTGCAAATGATTTTACTACCCATTCTCATGTTCATTCCACTGTCATTAAAATAACTCAGATATGGCCTGTAGATTTAGCTCAGTGGTTCCAGCACCTGCCTTGCAAGCGCAAGGCCCCTGGGTTGATACCGGTAACCACATACAACAATACTGTGCATGGTGACTCACGCCCCCCAGCAATCAGTACCACTTACCACAGGGCCGGGTGTGGTGGCTCACGCCTGTAATCCCAGCACTCAGGAGGCAGAGGCAGGAGGATTGCTGAGTTTGAGGCTTGTCTGGGCTACATAATGAACTCAGGGCCAGCCTGAACTACAAAGCAAAACCCTGTTTCAAAAATTACAAAACAAAAAATAAATAACTCAGATAAAACCTCTAACTTCCCATAGACCCCAGTGTATATAAGATAAGTTCACTAAGTAAAAGACAGGATATATTAAATGCACTTTAAATGTTATTTTAAAAGTTGAATATGGCTTCAAAGGTAAAGATAATCAATTATGGCTCAGCTAATTGGAAAAATGAAATTGAAACAAGGATCTAGAAGTTAACTTCTAAATATAGGTAAAATTGTACTACTTAGAAATTAGATGCATAGGCCGACAGACACAGGAAAATAAAATAGAGCAAAGGGAAGAAGCTGACGTGATATTCATAGAAATGTGGTTAAGTTAAACCATTGTTTTAAAGAGAATCGAAAAACTTAAGGTATGATGTGCACTGTGTTCTCAGGAGAATTAATCTAAAATAATACCAGTTTAGAAGGAGAAAAGCTAAGTTTACAGTGATGATTTGGTTCAAATAATATCTAATCATATGCATTTATTTGTTTCAATATATATCAATATTATATGCTAAACACTATGAAGACTTTTGTCCCTTCATAGAAATAATAAATTTTGAAGGATTTGATCTAGACTTGTGGAAGTAAAAAAGAAATACTATGAAATATATACATCTATATATGAATATATTAATGGTGCAGCATTTTAATATAAAAACTAAATCAGAAGAGATACTGAGAATGACTTCATAAACAACTGTATCATTAATACAGTAAGAAGATTAGGAAAAAGATACATATCTGAAGCATTCAGGAAGGATTAATACACAATATATGAGAAGTCTTGATGCTCCAAATTATATTTTGGAACTAAAAAGTAGCTCTGAAACATAAATGTATGTACAGAGAGATGACAGATACATCATAGGAAGATGACAGTAGATAGCTAGCTCAATAACTGTTTATTGAACCAGGTTTTAGTTTGTACTTTCCTAGAGATAATCAATTAGGACACATTCCAGCTCATACTTTAGCAGGATTTCTTAGGAGTACAGCATCCTTCCTTGTACATATGTGTGCATTAAATCTATAAAAATATGAATGATCTTCAGGTCTTTTTTTATTTTAATGAAAGTAACTTTCCATGAGCCTTTTGACTATTAGAGTGATACTTTTTATACTTCTATATTAGGAGATATCTCACTTATGTGTCACTGTTAGTGATGTTTATAGTAAGTGGGTTAAAGTGATAGCTACCCATCCTATTATACGTTTTTCTGTCATTTTCACCTAACAATTGTACAGCTACTCATGATTATTGTCTAGTTCCATTTTTATGTAAGACCAAATGGAGAATGAAGAAAATACTATGGCACAAATTATATACTTGTTATAAAAATCAGATACCATGAAAAGGAAGTGTAAGTTTGATAGAACAAATGGAACCTAATCACAGCAACTAAATCCAGTGGGAAAAAAATTTGATGAATCACAGTTTGAGCAGACAAATTTTAAAATTACTTTGTTGTGACAAATGGGAGGAAATGGTAATGGATCCAGTTATGACTGTTGAAGTGGAATGTCAACTTGACTTCCGCTGTGATTCACCCAGGAGATTAGTAGAGTATACTTCCGGTGTATCTGGGTGGGTCACAGGGTCACGATGCTTTGTCTATATCTGCTTTCTTGCTCTTTCCTCTCAGTACTATTCCATGCTCTGCTGACTATCTGCCAAAAGATAAAGCGTTTTGCTCAACCATTCCCTTCTAACATGATGTTTCTCCCTGGGAGCCAATAAGCCATGGACTTAATCCCCTAAAAACATGAACCAAATCACCCTTTCCTGCTTTAAATTGTCCATACTGTGTGGTGTGTTTCAGTAATTAGAATGCTGGCCAATACACCAGTATACTAAAAGATCACTATTAATTTTGTTGTGGAAAGAAAATGGCTGTTTTAAATAATTCTTCCCTAATACAGGTAAAATAATTATTAACAGAGCACTGTCCTGAAGTATCTTCAGGTAAAATAATGCAAAAGGACTAGGATTTGCATTAAAATACAAGAAAAATAAAGTGATATAAAAATAAAATGGTATAGTGATAGATGAAATTAAAGATTGATAGGTATGAAAATTGGGTAATGATCATCCAGGGGTATATTTTATTTATATCAATAGCTTTGTTTATACTTCACATTTTAAATAAAAGTCTTTTAAATTAAATTACAAGTAACTTGAGGGTATATCCATAAAAATAATACTAAAAATATATTTTATGTGTACTATTTAATTGAAAGCACTCCTACAACTGTTAACTCAGTTACATTTCACAGTATCATCTCAGCCCAGTAAAATAACCTCTTTCACTTTACTCTAGGTCACAAAGACTACAAAACTTGCCCCAGAGAATAGACCCATTAAGACGTGGAGCCATGACCCATCTTTTATTCTTCTTATGACAAATCCAATAATTCAATATTCAATAATGACTCTCCATACAGGTAGATGTAGGATTGTTTAAAAAATTCAAATAGTCAATCTTGGATCCTGGCCAAAAAAAAAAAAAAAAATAGAGTCCTGGACTGTATTTGTTAATGACTATTTTTTCCTTCATACCAAATTAACTCTATTTTAAAGAAATTGTGTTTGTTCTTTAAAAGTTACTTCTGGATGGCAAGAATCAGTATGTTCTTTGTAATGCTTCTGAAATATCTTGTATTCGTTTACTAACTACTATCCTGAAATATTTATTGGCCAAGAGGAAGTATTTCATAATTGAAAACTTAATGGCATAAATGAAACTGTGGCTTCATAAAACCCTCTGTCTGATGGTGCTTCTTAAACTCCAGAGTCACATGAATCACCTGAAGAAATGTGGAGAAGTTTGATTGGATTAACTCTCATGTAAGTATAAACTCTGAGCTCTTCCCCACAATGGAAAAGTTGTATTTGAATCACCTGGAGCCAGGTTAAAAACAGGTACGACTTGACAAGAATCATTAAATAGAGATGGTACGTGGCTGAACTTCATTGGGAACTAAACTTCTGAGTGTAGGATTTCCTCAGTCTACGCAAATAAAAATTAGAAGTCAAATACTAAATTCCAGTTTTATATAATTTTCCATTCTGTGGCCTGACTATGTGTTTCATACTGACATCTTGTTGGTGTGTGGAATTTAGAGTATTTTTGTTTTGTGGTCATTGTTTGCCTGGGTCATTAAAAAATCTAAGTTACCCCTAGATTGTGAAAAGACTGCATTTTTCTAATAGAAGCTTTTAAATTGAGGTCATTGACACATTAGGAATTAATTTTTGGCATATTAGGTAATCAGCAAAGCACATCCTCTCTATATAATTATCTACTTGTTTTCGTTCCTCA
>PVIC010054873.1:0-11404 GCA_004025085.1 Thryonomys swinderianus | reverse complement strand
GGAGGGAAGGAGGGAAGGAAGGAAGGAAGGAAGGAAGGAAGGAAGGAAGGAAGGAAGGAAGGAAGGAAGGAAGGAAGGAAGGAAGGAAGGAAGGAAAAGGTAACTTTCCAGGAAAAGCAGGATATAAAGCAAATGGGACCAAGTAGAATCCACCTGGAGGTAACCTGCTGGGCTTCATGTTGGGAGGGGAGGGTGAGGTCAGCTGGGATCAGAATTCTGGCTAAGGAATTTTATTTTGTAGACAATAAGAAACTCAAGGGTGCTAAAGGTGAGTGGGGTGGCTGGGTTCCATATGGCTCCTCGTAATTCTCTGATTGTATTCTCACCCCCTGGTCTAGGGCTGACTGTGGAAAAGATGAGGGTGGCTTCCAAGATTAAGGCTTAGAAAACATCACAGAAGACACATTTATGCTTTGGCTGCAGCCCTTAACTCACCCTTAGATAACCTGTGGGGAAGGCAGCTACCAGGCTGTGGACTCAGCGGGCCCACACGATAAAGTCCTGAGGCCAGGCCTTCTGCAATAGCCATGGAACGAGCCCCCAGAAGCAGATTCCCCAGGCCAGTCAAGCTGTTCATAACAGGCTGGGGATTTATCTCAGTGGTACCACACCTGCCTTGCAAGTGCAAGGTTTTGAGTTCAATCTCCAGTACTACAATAAACAAACAAACCAAAACACCAACCAATCAAACAAACTATAAAAACCAAAAACCTTTCATAAGAGCACCCAGGGGCGACACCTCAACTAGAACCTAGAGAGGCCTGACCTGCAACTGGGGAGCCAGACCCCAGAAACTCATGAGGTACATTCACAGCTGTGAATGACAAGGCCGTGGAGTGATCTGCTACAAGGCGGTAGGTGATTCACATGGGAGACGCATAAATAGCTGTGCTTTAGGAAGGCCTAGGAGAGGGACCCTTTAGGAAAAGGGTCAAATCACTCCGTCAAGTGGAATAGAGTCTATGCAAAGGGAGAAGATTCATGAGAGAAGCATGAAGGCTCAGGGAAGGAGAGGAGTTCTAAGGTTTTAAGCCTGGAGATGTGGAAACTAGTACCATTACAATAGGGAAATGAGAGACACTAACAGGGGAGAGAAACTGACATTCCCAGGAACCTCCTAAAATGCATGGTCTCTCTTACTTTCCCCAATTAAGAATCAAAGGTTCGCCGGGCGTGGTGGCTCACGCCTGTAATCCCAGCACTCGGGAGGCAGAGACAGGAGGATTGCTGAGTTCAAGGCTTGCCTGGGCACCATAGTGAGCTCAGGGCCAGCCTGAACTACAAAGCGAGACCCTGTCTCCAAAAAGCAAAAAAAAAAAAAAAAAAAAGAATCAAAGGTTCAGCAAGCATCAGGAGTTGGGCTGAAGTCATAAAGCTAAGACTCAAATCCAACCTAGTCTCAAGTCCAGCAGTCTGGTACTTCTGGACACAGGGAATTTCAGTCCATTGCCAATATCCAGTAGAGGGTTAAAAATTGAATCTGAGCCAGGCGTGGTGATTCATACCTGTAATCCCAGCACTCGGGAGGCAGAGACAGGAGGATTGCTGAGTTCAAGGCTTGCCTGGACTACATAAGTGAGCTCAGAGCCAGCCTGAACTAAAAAGCGAGACCCTGTCTCAAAAAAAAAAAAAAATTGAATCTGAAACTCTACTGGCATGATGCTAAAGCAAAGACTTTTCCAGGTATGTTGAAGATGCCTGTAATATCAAATACTCAGGCTGACGCAGGAGGATGGCAAGTTGGAGGCCAGCTTAGGGTCTGTCTCAAAAACTTGAAGGGGGGTGGGTACTGTGGATGTGGCTCTGTGATATAGCACTTGCCTAGAGTGTGCCAGACCCCGAGTGTGGTCCCCAGCACCACAAAAACAATACAAATGATATCTACCCTCACCAGGAAGATGACAGGTAAAGCTACAGAAAGACTGCCAAGAACGCATGGAAATGATAGAAATGGGACACTGAAGATTCACCCTGAGACACTCAGCGGGACAAAACTAGTACCACAGAGACACAGGAGGGAAGCAGAGAGCAGAGGAACATTTTTCAGAGCAGGGGAGCATTTTTAGAGCTATAAATGTGTAAGGCTTTCAAGAAAGCCTGGGTGACAGGGCCCAATCTTGTCATAGCCCATGCAAGTCACCTTTCCATTATGAGTTTGGTCAGAATGGGCTCTTCATATTGGGTGGGCTCTTCCTCCTCCTGAACCTTTTGGGGTCCTAGTGGCATTTCCAGTGGATGAGTGGCAACTGGGGATACTTCTTGCGTAGGGGCATTGTTGTCTTGCTTGGAAGTCTCTGGATAATCAGAGAAAAATGAAGGAGAGCAAGATGACTTATCTCCTTTCCTGTCAGCTTTTTTCTTTTCTTTCACCATTTTCTGGAAGTCCTAGAGTTTGCTTTATACATATATTCAATGATTTCCTTGGTTGACAGCTATTTTTTTCCCAAGCACTGATGAATATTATCTGGAAAACAAAAATTCAATCTCTAAATACTTGAGAGTCTCACTTGTAAAAATTTAGCATTAGCACACAATTCTCAGTATCATTCTCTTAAAGCCTGAAAAAATTACAAGTATCACAAGTTTATGAAACTGTCAATATTGCACTGGTTGTTCCTGAAAACTTTTAATCATTAAAACCACTATCTAACATTCAAACAGAGCCACGTGAGGACAGTAACCCTGTAAGTCATCCGTAAGATGACTGCATAGCCTCTATGTTCTTGCATGCTATCAATCCACCTTAGCAGCTCCTCTCCTAATATACTAGCTCTGTAAGGTGTTAAGAGCTGGACTCAGGCTCCTGCATCACCTGTTACCAGCTCTGTGGCCTTAAACTAGTGCTGGAGCTCCTTCTGGCCCCGGTGGCACATGTCTCCTGATGAGGATTCAATGGGACGAAGCAGAGAAAAATCACCAAACTACAGAGCGAGGGGTTACCTCATCACTTTCCTGTTTCTCAAGCTGGAAACACAGGTGTTTATTTCCAGAGCCACTGGAGTGGTGTCACAGCTTAAAAGGGAAAGGATGAGCTAAAGGTCTTCTGACGGCCACAGGGTTTGGGGCTGGGTTTGGAAAGGGCAATTATTTTATCTTTTTTTTTTTTTTTTTTTTTTTTTTGAGACAGGGTCTGGCTCCGAGCTCACTATGTAGTCCAGGCAAGCCTCGAACTCAGCAATCCTTCTGTCTCTGCCTCCCGAGTGCTGGGATTACAGGTGTGAGCCACCACGCCCGGCAGGGCAGTTATTTTGTATGGGCCCTAGGGAAGTATCAATACAAACGCATAGGTGAGGTGCAAAGTCAGGTTCCTGCTCCAGGACCCCAAGGTGGGGGTGGCACTCCTCGACTGTCAGGACTCAGCCCCTGGGTACCCCATTTGTTGGCTGAACCCCAAGTCCTCTCTTCATGATTCTGCCTTTCCACTCCCTACCAGCCCACCCTTTCCAGGGGCCTGATGATGGTTCCTGGGTAATTCAGCCCAAGCTCCTCTCACCTCCTTACCTGGCCAGGCCCTGAAGGATTTCACTTGCCAACCAAAGCAAAAAGAAAGCACTTTCTCAGTTTGCTGGTTACTTCTTTCCCAGTCTCAGGTACACTTTTTCTCTGCGGGGCTCCTGGGGAACTGACCCGCTGTGGCTCAGGAGCTAGCCAAGGGCCTGAAGGGAACGGAAGTGGCGCAGGGTAGGGTCAGGGACTGCTTGTCTGTCTCCCCGGCAACGGTAGCCACAAGCCCCGCCCCCATCGCTCTTAAAGGGGCCACCACTTCAAGAAGCAGCCAAGCAGGGCATTCTGCCCTGCTTTAGTCCTGGAGGTCAGGAGGAAAAGGATGGCTGGCTGGAGCTAGATGTTCTCTGCCTAAGCAGAACTGTCACCTCAGTTCTCCTATTCATAAAATAGGAAAAATTTAGACATTAGTTTTTCATTGCTCCCTTAAAGAAATTACCACAAACTTAGTGACTTGAAGCAACACACATTTATTATCTTACAGTTCCAGGAGTCTAACAGGCTAGCTGTTTCTGGAGGCTTCAGGGGAGGACCCGTCTCCGTGCCCTTCCGGCTTTACAGGCTGCTAGCATCCTGTGGCTGGGACGCCTTTCTTAGTCTTCTAGGTCAGCACTGTGACATCTCTTGAGCCAGCTGGAGACAGTCTTCCACTTGGACAAACTTACATGACAAGAATGGCCCCAAGGGTGAGGAACAGAGGAACCTCCCCATCCTACGGTCCATAACTTAATCACATCTGTGACTCCCTTTTGCCATATGAAGCAACAGTCACAGGTTCTGGGGGTTGGGACATAGCCACTTTTGGGGAGCCATAATCACACATCCCACAATTCTGTGTGCAAAGTTCTTGTGAATATTAAATGAGATCCTGCAGATGCCAACACACAGCAAAGAGCTTGGTGCCACGAATGACGATGGCAGTCACTTTACTGACAGCAAGGACTTGTACCTGTGGGAACTCCTCGCTCCCTCAGAGGGGATGGAGTGGCAGTGGGGTTTCCTGTACGCAGCCACCATCTGGACTCCATTCAGGGCATTTTTGCCACAGCTCAAATGAGACCAGATTGGCACAGCTCATGCCCCAAGAACACTGAATTATAGCATGAAGTTACAGAAAAGCCACAATCTTCTTCATGATTAGAATAACACTTTCTACCCCAGCTATGGTGGGGAACATTTAACAATAGTGATGCAGGTCCATCTAGTCCATTCCTTCCAGATGAACCAAGAAACTCCAATTTTTTGTTATTCTTTTCTAAAGTTTAATGTGCAGCAGGGTTGATAAGCATCAACCCAAAAGGATAATTTTAAATTCAGAAAATTAAACCAACATGACTTCATCATTGAGAACTCAAAGTTGCAGAGTAAAGTACCTCCAGCTTGAGAAAAGACCTGGGTAACTTCCAAAGTGCTCTGATTTTTAAAAACATGTTACTGCCTATATACACACACGTGTGTGTGTGTGTGTGTGTGTGTCCTCTTGTTCAACTGTCCCAAGCAATGCTTCACATGGTTAGACAAAAATTCTCTGATCATTGCTTTTACTAGGTGGGGTATCATTATTGCCCCAGCTGGTCTGGAATTTTTGGGTTCAACTGATCCTCTTGCCTCAGCCTCCAACAGGCATAAGCCAATGTTTATGGGTTAATATCATTTCTAAATTGATCTAGTACATTTTTTTTAAGTAGCAGGTTAATTTTAAAACAAAAAATAAAACAAAAGTTTACTTCAGCGTCTTTCAAAACAAAAAAGTCTTCAATAAAATTTCTAATTCTAGGAAGTGAGAAGTGTCAGTTCTGAGAGATGACTTCCAGATTGGCAATGTGCCTCATGGTGGGCCTTCCGTGGGGACAGTTCCAGGGGTGGTCCATCTCGCCCATGTGGACAATGAGCTTCTTCATCTCACTTATGTTAAGAGCCGTTCCAATCATTACCTAAGTACAAGACACACAGTTTGCAGTTTTAAAGTGTCTTTAGAAGCCCTCTTCTCTAAGACAGTAGCTACAGCAGCTCAACAACAATCCCTGAAACACCTTTCACCCAAACCTCTCCCCATTCTGTGTGTTCAGCTCTGCAGTTCAGGCAGAACAGCACCAGATCTCTGGGAGATGCCAAGTACCCTCAGCAGCTCTAGCACCTCTCATCTGTGTCCCGCCAACAGCAGCACCCCATGTACTCTTCTCGCCCAGCAACAGTGATGGTTGTCAAAAGGGCATGTTGCCAGGTCACTCCATGCTCTTTTCTTGCTCCTGTCACCCACTAATGCACCTCAGTGGCTTCATGCCTAAGCCTCACTCGAAGGGCTCGGCCCACTCTCACTGGAGGACTATGCCTTCCCCCTACTCCAGCCCTGTTCACTCTCTCACCTATGTGTGGAGAGAAACAGAAAACACAACACAGACTGCAATGCTGTGACCCTGAAAAACAGGGACAGATAGAGGGGGAACAAACCCAAACCTGTTGCACCCATCTTTCTTCAGATAGTACTGGGCACCAGCATGGTCCTAAGGCTACACAAAGAAGAGGGCCCTTCCCCACTGGGGACAGACAATAACCAAGGTAACAGAAGCAACACAAGTGTCACACACGGCAGGGAGGAAACGAGATGTGACAGGAGCAGAGGTGATGGGTCTAGGGAGGGGAATAGCAGCAGAAAGGGCTTGAGGCAGGCAGGAACCAAATGACTGTGGACAGGGCCAGCAGCCAGCACTCCTGGAGCAGAATGTAGCAGGAGTGTGACAGAAGACAGCTCATGAGGGCCAGCACGAGCCAGGAAGAAGCGAAGGAGGATGGGTGGGGAAGAGCAGCTGCAGCTCCACAGCCCTCTGAGTCATCTGCTAAAGTGCCTGGCTATGAGAACTGGCTACCCCTGCTCTGATAACCACTCAGACTCTAAGACTGGAAGGTCGGTATGATGTTCCATTAAACATCTATGAGTTGGGGATTTAGCTCAGTGGTGCTGCCACCTGCCTTGAAAGTGCAAGACCTGAGTTCAATCCCCAGTACTGCAGCAAAAAAAAAAAAAAAAACAAACTATCTGTGGGTTCAAGTCAGGTCTGGGGCGCTCTTCTAATTAAACTCTTCTGCAGAGTAATTTCCCCAAACCTCAAGTCTATAAATTCCCAAAATCTGGTCCATAGTCCCAACATTTTCCTTGAGCCCTAGAATCACAAACATATTGTCTGTAGGCACAACACTTGCAGCTGAATGAGGCTTCACTTACCACCCATTTGAAACAGAGCTCTAAGTCCTTCCCTGCCCCTTGCAACCTGAACCCCAGAGGGGGCACCACATGGCAGTTCTCTCCTTGGCGGCTCCCATCACATGAACACACACCTGGGCCATCCCCTGTCGGTCACGCCTCTGACCTGGCCCCTTCCAGCCAACCCCTAGGTTTGCTCAGAGTCCCCCAGCCTTGACACACTGCTCTTTCTTCTATGAGAAAGTCCTTGCCTGAGTGGACTACACCACCCCACTCAACCCATTCACCTATGGTCACTCCTTACCCCAACATGCTATTTCAATCTCTACCTGGTGGCCTCTGAGGTGTCACTTATTTTTGTTTATATCTACTTCTCCTGACTGAACTATTGCCTCCAGGAGGGTAAGGACCTCACCTGTCTGGTTTACCTCTGTGTTCCCTCACCTGGAAAACGGCAAGTTACACTGTGTGGCTCAAGAAATGTCTGTCAAATAAAGAAATGAGGCCAAGTGACAGACACTTACTTTAAGGCACAATGGGCTAACACTCAGCCACCGCCACCAGTCTCCATCAGCAATCAGAGCAGTGGCAGGGACACAACCCAGATGTCCTCTCATGGCCTTCATAGAACACCTGCTCATGACCCTGCGGGAGCATGTGCTACATCATTTCAGCCTGGCAGCCACAAATCTGCTTGACCAATGCTGGACTTGCCCATAAAGGCCAGGATGAACAAGGTGCACACAGAGCTAACCACAGGGACAAATGAGAGCTCTGAGATGGAACCACTTCACAGAAGTAAAGAAAGAGAAGAAAGTATGCCTCAGAGGTTGAAGATACTAAGGACCTACCAGCTGGTACACTACACTGACAGAAATGATGGGCCTCTATATAAAATGACTCATGACAATAATGGAGGTTCCAGGCCAAATCAGGAGCTGAACTGAGAACCTTCCTGGACAACTGCCATGAGCAGACCTGCAGGGCCAGCAGTCAGGCTTGCTCTACTTACTGACTTCCGGCAGGCTCTGGAGGCGAACATCTGCCTGACTCGGGAGGGCCGGCACATGATCCCAGGGCTGTCACTAAGCATGAAGATCAGTTCATCTATATCTTGGGGTCCAAAGGTCCAGTTTTTACTAGTTGGCAAGGAAATCAATTTAGCCCTTTTGGTGACTGGAGCTAAAAAAAAATAACATTTTGAGATTATATTATTTAAGAAATGTGTATCACTAGAGTGCTATTTATAATGAACACCTGAAGTACAGGCAGACCCAAAATGTTTCTTGGGGAACTTTGTTCGCCTCTTAAAGAAGACAGATCAATATAACTTTAAAAATTGTTCATAGCTCTAAAAAGACAACCCTAATTAATAACTTACCACTTTCATCAATGACAAAATCAAAACCGTTCTTTCTGAATATTTCCAAATTTTCTATTAGGACAGCTTCATTAACAGCAGTTAAGTTGAGAGTTTGAGGTCTGAAAAACAAGAGTCAAACTACAGACTGAAGTCAAACATTTACCTGTAAAGCTGAAATGAAAAGTGAACGATACTGTGAACCTTTAAATTCATCTAAAAAATGCAATGTGAAAATCCTTTTCAGCTCTCTACCTTTCCAGTACTCAGCTAAATGTCAGAGTTCTTTCTCATTTTCTTTTCCTTACAAGATTATTTTTTTTAAACCCAGGATAAACTCAGGACTTTGCACTTCCCAGGTAAGTGCGGAACCACTGAACTACATCAGTGGCCTCTTCCCAGGTTCTTTTGAGGGGGTTACAGTAGCCACAAAAGTAGTTTACCTTCTTTTTGATTTGACACCCCATCAATGACCTGTCTTCTTTTGAATCCTCCCTTTCAGGATAACAGGGCACCCAAAATAGTGTTCTTCCTTTTCACAGTAAAGCTAAGTGGAAAAGCTGGGTTAGCTTATACTGGATTGGAGATGCTGAATAGAGAACAAGTATTTTGCTATCCTGCTCCTTCCTCTGCCTACATCATTTATTCATCCATCCATCTCCTTCTAGCTTTATGGAAGGCTTAGTAAGACAACTCTGATTAAAGCAGGAGGCAGCATGGTGAACAAGATCAGATTTAGTCTCTGCCCTAGATTTGCAGGAAAGAAAGATACTGAACAGTCAAGTCAATTGAAACTACTAGCCACACGATCATCAGGAAGGCACAACAGCAGCGCTATTAGAGGACACTTACACAAGTGAGATTTGGCTCTGGGATGAAATAGTCCTCTCTATACAAGGAGGTAAACTTTGAAATGAGCTCTAGGAATGAGGGAGGGATTTAGATAATGGCAGAGAGAGTGGGTGTAAGATGAGTGTTCTGGATAGAGACAGCGTTTGCAAAATCGCTCCCTCCAAAAGACTGCTGATGTTCCCAGCACCACACTCAAAACATAAACTTCATTTTTAATGGTCCTAGAGGCTCAAGTATAGGTGATAAACAGAAGAGGGTTTAGGAAATGCTAAAGAAGCCAATGTACCATACTGTACAGGGATATAGGTTAGGGTAGAATTTTGGCCTTTATCCTTTAATCCTGAAGTGTAGCCCATCTGGGGCCCAAAGTGGCCTATAGTTATTAGAGAAAACTTGCTATGCCACATGAGACCTATTTATGCAAAATGGCTAAGAAAGAGATCTCTGGGACAGCAGCAGCAGTATCTCAGTGTTATGCAGTACTTTACCAAATGACTTCATTATCATTTACCTCTACAAAAAAATGCACTCAATTAAGACATTCTATAGGAAACAGAATACTCAGTAAGCTAGATATATGTTCCCAGCTGAGTTACTACTTAGTGGTATATTTCCCCAGGCCAGAACTACAGATGCTGTAGTCTGAGTTTATTTCTCTACACAGTTTAGTTCTACCCAATGAGAATCCATGACCTCCTCTTACAACTTTGAGTATATGTATATGTGGGGGTACTTAGGGATTGAACCCAGGGCCTTTGCACTGAGCTACATCCCCAGCTCTTTTTATTTTTTATTTTGAGATGAGGTCTCACCAAGTTGCCCAGGCTAGGCCTAAACTGTCAATCTTCTTGCCTCAGCCTCCTGAAGTGTTGGGTTACAGGTATGCACCACAATGCTCAGATTTATAACTTTCCTTCAGAAATGATTTCTGGTTTATGTAATATTCCATCATGTCCCCTTGAACAAACGTCAGTGAAACCAGTCATTTTGACAAAAAAGAGAGGAATACCAAATTTTGCAAATTTGCATCTATTGAAACTGCTCTGCTGTGGATATGAAGACTGACCTGCAGGTTGGGGGCCTTTCTGAACACATCAATCCTATGTACTATAAATACTACATAACTGCCTTCGCCAAAAGAATTTTCTAGCTAGCCAGTGAGCAACATTTTAAACACCTAAAAAGGTTCAATATCTAAAAAACACACTGGGAAGATTATTCAGCTTTGCTGTGGCTCAGCTTTATCACCTGTGAAATGGCAATGGCAATTAATAACTTATAGTTTATGAAGACCGAATGAGCTCATACCTGGAAAGTTCAAGTGCCACATGCATAATAAGTACTCAGTAAGTCATAACTATGACTATATGTAAAAAAGTACAAAAGTTTGCTATGTGGAGCCAGGTGTCTCAGGCATACCTGTAACCTAGCACTCTGGAAGGCTGATATAGGAAAACTGCAAATGCAAACCCAATTAGCAAGAATCTCTCAAAATGAAAAACAGGGGGTGGGGTGAAAGCCCAGCCCATACAGCAAAGTAAATACATAAAAATCTTGCACAATAGGTATTTATGGAGACAAAGATACATACATGTATCCATACAGACACAGGTACAGCATTTTGATCTTTTTTTTTTTTTTTTTTTTTGAGACAGGGTCTCGCTTTGTAGTTCAGGCTGGCCCTGAGCTCACTACGTAGCCCAGGCAAGCCTCAAACTCAGCAATCCTGTCTCTCTGCCTCCCGACTGTTGGGATGATAGGCATGAGCCACCAGGCCCAGCACTGTGGTATGTGGTCCTGATTGCTGGTTGATTGTTGGTGGGCGTGAGTTACCACGCTCAGCATTGTATGTGGTTACCAGGATCAAACTCAGGACCTTGCGCTTGTGAGGCAGGCGCCGGAACCACTGAGCTAAATCTTAGGCCCCCAGCATTTTGATCTTAACAGAGAGGAGAAACCCAGCAGGGAGCAGTGAAAATTCTGAGTGCTGTGTTGACTTACGCAATGAGCCTCTGGGCCTGCAGCACAGTGTGCTGCTGCAGCATCTCGAAGTTGTACTTCTCATCCGCGGCGTGCTGGTCCACCAGGAAGATGTCCTCCTTCAGCTTGGTCACTATGAACCCCAAATTAAACTGACCAAGGATCTCCATTTCTGCAAACATCGTTTTACTGCGTGTAGGAAACATTAATTGTAAAACATTTCAAAAGATTATTCTGATTATAAAACAGAAGATCACACACACACAAAAGTCAAGCAATATAAAACATAGAATAATCCCAACAATCCCCCCTTTCCATTCATTCAACTCTCCAGGACAACATTAGTTACTACTATTAAAAATCTAGTAAGTGGGGCCTGGGATTTAGCTCAAAGGGTACCGCACCTACACTGGAAGTATAAGAGCCTGAGTTTGAGTCCAGTACCCAGAAAAAAAAAAAAAAATCTAGTAAGGATGTATCTCTGTAAACATGTGCATAATGTGTGT
>PVIC010054872.1:0-11407 GCA_004025085.1 Thryonomys swinderianus | reverse complement strand
GGAACCACTGAGCTAACCCTCCGGCCCATCTCCAGCCTATTTCTACAGATTACTATAATGCTTGGTAGCAATGCCCTTCATTCCTGACCATACTAAAAATATATATCTCTCTTTCTTCACTGAAGTTTTAATCTAGACAAAGTTATGTCAATTTTATTAATGTTTTGAAAAAAACTAACTTCTGATTTTGCTTGTCAGTTGCTTTCTATTCCTTAGTTCATTAATGTCTTCTCTAAACTCTGTTTATTTTCAGTTTATTTTCACTCTATTCTTTGAGTATCTTAAGGAGGAAAGTTAGCTTTTACTTGAGCTTTTTCTTTCTAAGGCACTGTATACATTTACAGTAATATTTTTTCCCTCTTACCATTGCTTAGCTATCTTTCATAATTTTAGTATGCTGTCTCTATTTTCATCCATCTCCCAGCATTTCCTACTCCATGTGATTTACTTTTAGCTGACTTGCTATTTAAGTCATTAGATAAGCGCTGTTTACTTTTGCCTATTTATGAATCCTCTGAATTTTTTCTATTGTATCATTCCATTGTTTTTGAAAGAATACTTTATGAACTTAGGTTTTTATTCTACCCTGGTTTACTCTGTAGAGTAGTATATGGTCTGTCCTAGAGATTATTCTGTGTTGGCTTGAGAAGAATGTGTTGTTGTGAGATGTAATGGTATAAAGACTTCCGTTTGCATTATATCCTAGAATTTTCAAGTCTCTTACTTCCTTTTTCCTATTTTCCAGGTGTACAAATTATTAATAGTAGAGTATTAAGGGTTCAATTTTTCCATTGTGTATTTTCCTTTTAAATGGCCCTATACCAAGTTACCCGTATGTTTATAATTATTATATTTTGCCAACTTCTTGACTATATAGAACTAGAAATTGAAGCCTCTTAATTTCAGCTAACATGTCTGTTTTAAGATGCATTAGGTTCATATTGTAGAGCTACACCAGCTTTCGTTCAGCTGCTATAGCCAGATGCAAGAGACTGAACAGTGAGCAACCAAACATGTCAAATCCTAATCCTTTTAACATGTACATGTTACCTTCACAAGTCTTCATGCATGTGGTTGAGCATAATGATATGGCATAGTTTATCAAGTGGGGCCTAAATCTAATCACAAGTGTCCTTGTGATAAGGGGGCAGTGCGGGCAGAAAAACAGGCGGGACCCTTGTGGCTCCACAGGGAGGACTTCCTGCAGCCACCAAAGGCTGGGAGCATTGAGAGCAGATGTTTCCCCAAAGCCTCCACTGCTGGTGCAATTCAGCCACGCCCTTCCTCCAGGACAGTGAGACTGACCTGACAGCTGCCCTCCCTTTGTGACAATAGATCGTCTGTGTTAAACCATCTAGCCACTGGTAATTTGTCATGGCGCCGCTCGGAAGCAAATCCAGATGTTGGTACAGGGATGTAGCATGCAGCTGCACCAAGTCCACAAAAAAATCTGAAGATACAGAAGCAGCTTTGTAACCAGGTAATGTGGAGAGGTTGGAAGTTTTGAAGTACGCGATGGAAAAAAAGTGATGGCAATAAACATCTTAATGTTGGAAATGTGGCTGGTAACGCACTTCTGAGGAGTCATACAAGGAGGACCGAGTTTGAGAAAGCAACCCTGGTTGCATAATAAAGCCTGTGTTCTGGACAATACATGTGTTCTTGTGGCCGTGACGTTGGTAGAAGTATGAACTTTTAAAGATGTTTCTAATGTGGGCTTAGCAAGAAATGCAAAACGTCATTAGAAACTGGAGGAAAAGCAATCACTTTTGTCCAGTGGCTGAAAATTTAGCTTAATCTGGCCTGGGGTTCTGAAGAAAGCAGAACGTGCTGGCTGAGGGCACATGGACAGAGAAATGATAAATATGGAGGAAATAACCTTTGTTAATATAGATGTTCTCAAACTATCCACACTTTAAAAAACAACAGCAACAAACAAACACGCAGTTAGAAAAATACACAGGAAAATATACTCTGGAGAGAAGCCAAAGATGTGGCTAGACCACTTTTGCTAAAGAGACCATACATTCCTTCAGCCATCTCAGGTAAGTTAAAAATTGAGCTGAGATTATTGAGGAAAAAATCTGTGGTGGACTCTCTGGTGAGTTTAATCCCCACGAGGACTGTAAGAGATGCACAACATATTTGAAAATATTATATTAGCAGGTACACTGAGGCTTGAGCATGAGATGGAATGAAGAAAAGCTGGGATTCCTAAAATTCTACAACCAAGAGAAAGCTCGTAAGTCCACTGAACTGCAAACATGTGATTTTTTTTTTTTTTTTTTTTGAGACAAGGTCTCGCTTTGTAGTTCAGGCTGGCTCTGAGCGCACTATGTAGCCCAGGCAAGCCTGGAACTCAGCAATCCTCCTGCCTCTGCCTCCTGAGTGCTGGGATTACAGGCGTGAGCCACCATGCCCGGCACTGTGGTATGTGGCATTGATGGCTGGTGGGCGTGAGTCTCCACGCCCAGCATTGTATGTGGTTACTGGGGATCAAACTCAGGACCTTGCGCTTGCGAGGCAGGCGCCGGAACCATTGAGCTAACCCTCCAGCCCCAAACATGTGATATTTTATTAAAAATAAATTATTGAAGGGTAGATCTTGGACCCCACAGGATGAAATTAGTGGAGAAGAGCGAAATCATGAAGTCAAAGGACAGAGGTACAAAGTCAGGTAGGAAACCCCCCAAGCTGCAAGATTCTCCTGGTTATTGAAATCTATTGAATTCATCCATTTGGATTTGGATTTTCAAACTGCATGAGAAAAATGATTCCTTTCTACCTCTTATTTTCTCTGATTTGTAGAATGAATGTATTTGTCATTTATACTATTTTTATCCATGACTATAGTTCAGAAGACAATAAATTATTTTGTACTTTCACAGGCCTTTGGGCAGTGATGATTCTGTCCCACGCTAGTAATGCTGGACCAGTAGGTGACTCGGAAGGTGAAATGTAATTGCATGATATTTACACGAGTTTTGAATCCTGAAATAGGTTGAGAATCATAGGAATGCTGGTGTGAGGTGAATGCATTCTGTATGTGGTGTGGCGTGAATCTTTAGTGGCCAGAGAAATGCTAAGACCACGCTGAATGTTAGTGACTGACATGATACACAACCTGGAAGCCATGAGTGTTCCCTATCTTTACAGAGTAGGGATTAAATCAGCGATCTTAACACAGGCAGGTCATCCTGGACCCTCTGGATGCCCCCTAAATCCAATCAAATGTCCTTGTAAAAGAGAGGCTGAGGGAGTTTCAGGTCAAAGAGTAGAAGGGACAGTGAGACCAAGAGGTAGAAATGCGAGTGAGGCAGCCAGAAATCCAAGGCTCCCGGAAGCTACCTGTACCGGAAGAGGTGGAACGGCTGCCGCTCTAGGACTCTCACCAGTGTCGCCTTCCTGATTTCATGGTTCGGCTCCACAGAAGTTGATTTCAATCATCTGAGCTCCAAAACTTGGAGGATACAAATGTTAGTTTCTTAAGCCGTCTAGCTTGGATTAATACCTTATGGCAACTTTCAGAAACTAAAACATGTAATTTATATGGTATTTCTTTGATTTAATGTGTTTCTACTTTGAATCTAGCATTTATGACCTATAAATAAGATATGAATTGATTTTGCCTTTTATTCAATCTGAAAATTAACTTTTGTTGTTAGCGGGGCTGTGGGGGAAAAGGAATCCTTCTCCACTGTTGATTGGAGTTCAGACTCGCTCAACCACTATGGAAATCACTGTGGAGAGTCCTCAGAAAAATAAAACTATTTAATCCATCTATATCTCTTCTTAAAATCTTCCTGAAAGAATTAAAAGCATCAAACCACAGCTACATATCCACATACATGTTTATAGCAGCACAGTCTATCATACCCGAAGGCCCATCGACCCACATATAGGTAAAGAAGATGTAGGATTTTTAAAAATATACAATGGAGTAATACTCTGCCATAAAGAAGGATAAACTTCTGACGGGTATAATTAAATGAATGGAGACCATACCCTTAATTGAAATAAATTAGACACATATATTTAAATACCACATAGTTTCTCTGGTGTGAGAAACAAAGGTGGAAATAAGGACTGAAATGTATGGTGAATTTTGGGAAATGGAAGAAAGGTTCAGATGAGGAAGGGAATGAAGGAGGAGAAAGGAGAAAGGAAGGAATGGGTGAGAAAAAACGAAACTAGAAATAAAACATGAAAAGAATCTTTTGTCTGTAAGGAGTGAATGTAGCTTTAGGGGGGAATGAGTAAAATAAAATAAAATGTATTAAAATGTAAAAACTTTAACTTTTATTTGAATTTTTCAATCCATAACCATTTAACATTATAAATGATGCATTTGGATTTTGTCTGCAGATTTATTTTGTATTTTATGTATGATTCATGTAAGTTTTCTTCCCACTATTTCTCTTTTCACCATTGAATTAAGATCTTCTAGTGTAACATTTTACTCCTTTGATGCCTTTCACTTTTTAAAATTATTTCTTTAGTGGCTGCTTTAGAACTCACAATACACATCTTAATTTATAAGAATCAACTTCAGACGTACCTTAATTCACTAAAGTGAGGTCTTTATTCATTATATATTATTATTGCACATCACATTTGTCTAATTTACATGGTCAACAATGAACAGTGTATTGCAAACTTCATTACACAATTTTATGTGTTTTAAAAAACCCAAAGTGAGTGAAGAAGAGAAACTATAGTTTGATGTACACACTGGATACACCATTTCAGATGCTGCCACATTTTTGCACATGTTCCTATGCAGTGAAAATGTTAAAAATTAGTTTTGCTCTCATGCATTTCTTTCATATTTGGTTGTAAAATATTTCTAAATATTATAGGTCTGATTTAGTATATTTGGTACAATTATTTTTGAATTCAGCTAAGAGAAACACACAAGAGGTATGTGTTTGCACAATATTTTATCATAATATTCTTGCTAGTGGTCTTGATTTTTTTCATGTGGAATTGAATTACACTGGATCTCTGATTTTGACCCGAAGTACTTTCTACTGAGTGTTGACCAGCCAGGGTCTCTGATAAGCTACCTGTCTCACAGGTTAGCTTAGTGCCTCCTATAGCTACCAGTGTCTTCTGAGTTTCTACTTTTATCATGAAACCTCATAGTCTCCAAAGAGCCCTGAGGTCTCAACTAAATGAGGGTCACTAACATACTTGTTCTGAGGTAGAGCTGCCATTGTGTAAGCAAGATGAGGTCAGGGCAGTTGGAACCCCAGTGGACTGACAGCTTTGTTCAATATGATATTCCATGGATAAATAATTTGTTAGAGCTTCAACAACTCAAATATGCACACACAGAGAGATGTGTGGACACCAGTATTATTCCCCCAAATGAGCCCATCATCTTTATTTCCAGACAGCTCTCTCTTAACAATAGGTGCAAATTGCTGAGAATTCTGCTAGACGGTTGTTTTTTTTTGAAGAGCATTTCTGTAATAACATCTGAAAGTTTCTTTCTTTCAAATGATTGAATTCCTAAGATGTCTTTATAAATTTGGGCCATTTCACTTTTAATTTCTTTCATTTAAAAACGAACCGTTCAACACCTGGTATATGGCAGATGGGGAATAAAGATAGACATAAGAGCTTCTCTATTTTGATATTTTCTTTTCATTTTAAAGATTCGTGCATTGGAAGATACAGCTATAGAACAGTGGAGTAGCATTGTTTAAAAGCTTCTGTTATCATCGTGTCAATCTTTAACCTGTCTTTTCTCTTTGCCTGCTATTTCCTTATTCTACTATCACTCTGCACAAAGGTTATAAATAATGTCATAGAACCAGTACATCGGGCATTTTAGACCAGGAGCAATTTTTTTTATAAATTGAATTCTTTATTGGTACAATTTATATACATCTCACAATCATGTATAACATTGGGGAATTTGTACCAGTATATGACACAAGTTAATTCTCATTTTTACCCATATCCCTACCCACCCACACCTCCCCACCCCCTTTATACATACTGTTTTATTTTCTTTCTGTATCATATTTATTCCTTCCCCTCATTACATTCCCACACCAAATTTCCTATGGAAACTTCCCACTCTATAAAAGTTGTCATACTTTCTAAAGCTCATTTGAATCTACAGGTGTTCATGCCAAAGAGAAGATCCGGAAATTGTCTATCTGTGATCTATTGATTTCACTTATTAGTATATCCTCCAGGTGTCTCCATTTGCACCTAAATGGATCGATCTTGTCATTCTTTATGGCAGAGTAATACTCCATTTTATTAAAAAAAACACATCTTCTTTATCCACTCTCCAGTTGATGGACATTTGGGTTGTTTCCAAGATTGAGCTATCACGAACTGAGCTGCTATGAATGATGGTGTACATCTGTCTTTCCAATGTGAGTTTTTAAATTCTTTTGGGTATATTCCTAGCAGGGGGATAGCCGGGTCAAATGGAACCCCTAGTCCTAGTTTTCTGAGAAATCTCCACACAGATCTCCACAATGGTTGCACGAGTCTGCAATCCCACCAACAGTGGAGAAGGGTTCCTTTCTCCCCACAGTCACACCAGCATTTATCATTGGTTGATTTTGTGATTGCGGCCATTCTTTGTGGAGTGAGATGAAATCTCAGTGTTGTTTTCATTTGCATCTCTTGAATGACCAGTGATGTTCAACATTTCTTCATATGTTTCTTGGCTGCTTTGACTTCTGCCTCTGAGAAGTGTCTGTTCATTTCAGTTGCCCATTTTTGAATTGGGTCTTTAAACTTGGGGAGGCTGATCTGTTTGAATTCTTTATATATTGTCAATAATAGCCCTTTGTCTGATAAACAGCTAGTAAAGATTTTTTCCCATGTTGTTGGTTTAGACTAGGAGCAATTTATAGAAATATTACATGAACCATCATGTAATGTTTATGTTAAGTGTTTTATTTTCAAATAATAGGCTTATGACTTTGTTCTCCCCAAGACATAACAGCTTGCAGAATGATAGGGCCCTTCTCTCAACAAAGGCATAAGCTTTACATTAGAATCCACCCATAATACTCAAATTGCTCTGCCTTTACCTGTACCCATTTCTGTGTGCTTAGTGGGTTTAATTTCCTGCAGGTCTGATCCATTGAAATTCCTATATGAAGGACCACAGTCGAGCTACTGAAGACTTGTATCACTTCAGGATTTTTCATGTTGCTTTTTCTTAAACACCACACCTAAGTTTTACTATCTCTTTGATAAAATTTTACAAATTTATTTTGTTCAAGAAATTTTGTGATTAAACATTGAATAATTATCTTGCATGAGAAACCCAAGGTATAAATAAGGAGTAGAATGAAGGATAGATATTAGGAAATAGGAAGAATTTGTTTAAATAGGAAGGGGGACTGGGAATAAGGAGAGAGGAAAGGGTGGAAGAGAAAAGAAAACTGAAGGGAAAAATGGAAACAGAGCTTTTGTAACTGTGGAAAGGAAAAAAGGATGAACGGAAGGGAGGGGGGAAAAGGAATTACAATATATTATACTTAGGTATAAATTCACTATGATGAATGTTATCATCATGTATGATAAATCTGTTTTGATATAAGTAATTTAAAAAATTAAAAGGAATAGTTTAATAGGAAAAATATCTTTTTCTTTTTTTTGAGACAGGGTCTTGCTTTGTAGTTCAGGCTGGCCCTGAACTCACTATGTAGCCCAGGCAAGCCTCGAACCTTGAACTCAGTAATCCTTCTGCCTTTGCCTCCTGAGTGCTGGGGTGACAGGTGTGAGGCACCACACCCAGCACTGTGGTGTGTGGTACTGATTGCTGGTGGGTGTGAGCCACTACACCCACTATTATTGTACATGGTTACTGGGATAGAACCAGGGACCTTGCACTTGCTAGGCAGGCTCTAAAACCACTGAGCTAAATCTCCAGCCCTAGGAAAAGTATCTTATTTAAGCTAAAAATCTCCCATTTTAGGTGACTGTATATTACCTGTAGTCCTCCCTGAGTTGGTGTCTAATAGTCATCTTTGTTCCCTAAATGGGAGGAAATTCCCAAGTTTGGTCTGATGAATGAGTCTCAACTCTGTTGTGGGTATTTTCTGGACAGTATATGAAAACTACTGGTCCAAAGAAAATTGTTTCTTCTAGTGAGAAGTCACCCTTTTATGCTCAGTCTTTGGCTACTGCCCTATGTTACAAGTTATGGTTCCAGTGGAAATTATGTTTTCAGAGCTGTCATGATGCTATCTTATATGCTGTGTGTGTGAGACATGATAAAAAATAGAGTTACTATTGAGATTTTTGTTCTGATACATGTCACAGTGAGAGACATTGCCATTAATCCCCCTCCAAATATTCTCTTGGCTCCAAACACTAATCACTCATTCGTGTCACTTTCTGAAGCAGCTCTGGAAATGCTTTTCTGTGTCTTTCACAGCCATCATGGCTGCCTTCATGTCCTGAACTGATTCAAAGCTTTGGCCTTCTTCATGGTCATTTTGACTTTGTGGAAGAACCAGACATTGCAAGGTTCTGGGCCCAGCAAAAAGGTGGATAAGATTGCACTGTAATGTTTGTAGGAGCCTGCTTTCTTTCCACTAGAAGATGCTGGCCAGCGGTACTCACCATATTTTTTATCACATTTCATAATGACTCTCAAGAAAGAGGATTCATAGAACTTCTTCTGTAAGTGTCAAGAGCCCTGGGACAAGTGAGTTTGAGGTGAGTATTTTCAGGAGTTGGTACCAGTGTGTCTTTTACTGTTAATATCTAATTTGTATGTTCACTGTGCATTTCTAACACTTTGTGTCTTTGTGTTGCTTACCTCTCTCTCATCCTGGACCTTCTCAGTATGAGGAGGAGGGATCTGACCTATGCAGCCATCGCGGCCTGGGTTAAATGGGGCCACTGTCTTCTAGCCACATGCCTCTGGGTCATGGAGGAGTCTTGTGACCAGTGAGATAAGACGGATCTTCCCAGCAGCATTAGTAACTGACACAGACCTCAGTATGTGGAGGGGACAGGTGGGTCCATCTTGGACCTCTTCTGCCTCTGGCTGGTGCTTCAGAAACTTTGGGCCTGAGCTTCTTGCTCTTCCTAGATGGCTTCATACGGTGCGGTGTTTTGATGTCATCATTCCAGGCTTGAGATCTCCTATATTCGTTTTCCTTTCAAACTCTAAATTGTTTCTTGCCTTTTCCCAGGTTACAATTGTACTTAATGGGCTAGAGCAGGAAAAATATTAAGTATGCCACCTTGTGCAGAGGACTTACCTCTGCACACCTAGCTTTTAATTTCTTGTTGTAATGCCAAAAAATAAAGCAAGCAGTTGAAATCAATTTTTGCACATTTTATGCAACCAAATATATCTGTGATATTATTTTGGCATGAAACCATAAAAATAGACAGTTTGCATTTTTTTCTGCACAACATTTGAGATGTAGTGTATGTTTTACATTGACAGGTCATCAGGATTCATATTAATCTCATTTCCTTTCTATACTCAATAACCTCTTGTTTCGACTGACTATCATGTTGAATGGTACAATCACAGACATTTTAATTAATTATATGTGCATAAGTTATTATTTTTGGAGAATATCTGGTATCGAACTCGGGGTCTTGCACTTGCTGTGCAGGCAAAGCAGTACATTTATTATGCTTTTTTTAGAAAAATGTGCTGTTAATAAAAAAAAAAGGAAACAAAGCTTATGTATTTAGGGGTGGGAGTTGTGGGATAGGGAGAGGAATGGGAAAAAATGAGAATTGTGTCATGGCATATACTGGTACAAATTCCCAATATTAAGTGTAATCATGATGTGTAGATACAATGTACCAATAAAGATAAAAATAATCTAAAAGAAAATGGCTGAAAATATTTCTCCTTGTGCAAAACCTTCAATGATTTCCCAATCTAAAAAGAAATAAATTTTGATAACTACAGTGATACAATTTCTCCATCCTTTTCACTGCTAACTTGCATTAAGTAAAAACTTAGGCTTAATCCTCAGTGTAGGCCAATCCAGTCCTCAGACCCAGTTGCTCCTTCCTATTAGCTACTCCTAACAGGGTTATGCTTTTCTTGCATAACCTTTGTCAGGACTGTGTAGTGTGCTGAGCTCTGTAACTAGCGGCCTGTTGACTATACTCCCTCCCTGTCTGTGTGCTGCGTGAGAACTGGGTTCTGCCTCATTCACTACCCACCCCAAGGCAGGGACATGGTTTGCTCTTCATTGAATAGAAGATTTTTTTCTAATTCACATATTGAAGACTAAAACAAAATGCTCCTTAGTACACACATGAAAATTATGAAATTTGAAAATCGTTAATTTTGGAATTCTAAAGAGAAAATTTCTACAAACTATCACTTCATTTAAAGCAAGTTCACTGCTAACTTTTTGGTACAATGAAATTTACCTGAAATTCTTCTATGGTACATATTTTATGTTCATAATCTCAAATGTTATGTTTCTAAATACTGTTTGCGATAAAAATGAAACAAAAGCTGTGCCCAGAGTGGTCCTGTGAAGAATGGGGTGCTCACAGGAGCCTCCCTGGTACCAGACAATGTCCCGAAACCAGGACCAGTTCCTCTTGGCTTTGCTCATGCATTCTCTTTCATCAGTAATTTGGAACATGATGATTGAAACCATGGTACAGAACCAGAAAGAAGACAAGCAAAAACGCCCTTGATTAGTGAACTCAACTATTTTAATCATGCTGTCTGAATTAGTTCCCATAAGACTTACCTTATGTTCTTACTTCCAACAACTTCTTGAATTATACCATACAGAAATGTTTATTTTTCATTGAATTTGTATGACTGTAGCAAAATAAATCCCACAAATAATTTGGAAAAGGAAAATCTGTGTTGCTTTTATATCTCTGGCATGTCATCAGGTCAGAAGATTTTATTTGGATAGCCTTGTTAAAATTGAGTGTGTGTTAATGCTGGGTGTGGTGGCTCATGCCTGTAATCCCAGAATTTAGGCAGAGGCAGAGGCAGGGAGATTTCTGTGAGTTCGAGGCTTGCCTGGGCTACATAGTGAGTTCAGGGCCACCTTGAACCACAAAGGGAGACCCTGTTTCAAAAAAAAAATAAAATTGAGGGTGTGTTTATCTGTCTTTGTTACTTGAGAGTCACTTTAAGTAAGTCTTAATCCAGAGTGAGTTATTTCACGGCCATTGGGCACATGTGGAAGCAGCACCTGACACACCTCTTGTATGGGTCACCACTACTGGAACAAAAGGCCTGACATTCGCAACCTAAAGGATAAAAGCTTTATTTATAACTTCAGAAATGCAGTCCATGGTAGGCTGGCTTCAGGGCAGGGACTCTGTGGGGGGAGGTGTGGCAAGCCCAAGTATAGCTACTCATCTTATAGTGGCCAGAAAGCAGAAAGCCAGGGCCTGGACCAAAAAAAAA
>PVIC010054871.1:0-11362 GCA_004025085.1 Thryonomys swinderianus | reverse complement strand
TGCAGTTTTTATCACGGCAGCTTTATAGTAGAGTTTTAAATTGGGAATTGTAATACCCCCTGCCATGTCGTGGTTGCTTAGAATTGCTTTTTCTATTCTAGGTTTCTTGTGGTTCCAGATGAATTTTTGTATTATTTTCTCTAGCTCTGTGAAGTATACCGTTGGAATTTCAATTGGAATTGCATTGAATCTATATAGTTCTGCTCATTATTTCTAATTTCAACACTAGGATAATACCTAGCCATATTAGGCGTTCATTAAATGTTCTAGAAAGGAAGGAAGGAGGGATTGTAACCTCATAGTGGGGTGTCAGAGGGCAAAGAGAAGAGTCTAAGGGAAGGACTCAGTGTCGTGTTAGGTTATGCAGAATGCCAGTCTTCAGTTTTTGGCACCCGGGACCAGTTTCATGGAAGACAGCTTTTCCATGGATGGGAGTTTAGTGTGGGTGGCTTCAGGATGACTCATAGTATGCAGTCTCAGTCCACACCTGGGCAGTTCACAGGAGAGTCTGCACTTTTATGAGAACCTAACACCCTGCGAATCTGACCTGTGGTGGAGCTCAGGCCCTGAATCATGGGAGGACCTATAAATACAGCACCTGATACTCACCTTCTGCTTTGTGGCTCATTTTGTTTGTTTGTTTGCTTATTTATTTATTTATTTTTGAGACAGGGTCTCTCTTTGTAGTTCAGGCTGGGCCTGTGCTTACTATGTAGCCCAGGCAAGTCTCCAGCTCAGCAGGCCTCCTGCCTCTGCCTCGCAAGTACTGATATTACAAGCGTGAGCCACCACACCCAGCATTGTGCTATGTGGAACTGATTGCTGGTGGGTATGAGTCACCATGCTTGGTATTGTTGTATGTGGTTGTCAGAGATCAAACTCAGGACCTTGCACTTGCTAGGCAGGTGCCAGAATGACTGAGCTAAATCTCGGGTCCCTATTTATTTATTTTTTGAGACAAGATCTTGTTATGTAGTTCAGGCTGTTCTAAACTTGTGGCAACCCTCCTGCCTCAGCCTCCTGAGTACTGGGTTTACATGCCTGGTGCCAGCCTAGTTTATAATAGTCCACAGACCAGTACTGGTTTATATCTGCAGGGTTTGGGGAGCCCTGTTCTACTTTGAGGTCCTCTAATTGGGTTTGGGCTGAGTGATCACAACCAGGACCCAGAGGCCTCCCCACCTGCATTCTAGAGATGGGGCCACTCTCCAGCCCTTTTTCATGAAGGAGCTACATAGTTGTGTGTCTGTGTGATGCTTGTCTTCCCATAAGAAGCTGTGGGCTACTTCGAGGGTGCTTCACATCCAGGAGGGGAGTCACAGACAGAGCAGGAGGCAGTGTACTGTGCTAAAATCACAAACAGGGCTGGACCTGCTTCGCTGACTAGTGGGCTGGGGGGGTGCTGAGGTCACCAGGCAGAGTATGGCCAAGGGCTTCTAACCTGGGCTGCCCCAGCCCCCCAGGGATCAAGGAGACTTCTGTGTTGTAAATCTAGGCTCTATCTGTTGTTGGCAGTGGCTATAACTCTGCCATCAACAGAAATCTCTGTACATTCTGGTTACTGTGAGCCCCTCAGAAATATGCACGCAGGTCATACTGTTGAAATTGGTTGTTTTTGCTGGAGGCCACTTAAAGTAGTACATCCATTCCTATCACTGCTTCAGTAATGAATTCTGGGCACTTGTTTTCCTTTGCAATCCTATTTTGTATTGTGCTGTTGAAAATCCTCTGCAGCAGCTTGACCTGATTGATATAAAGGGTTCCCGATGCTGAGGTTGTCAAGTCCTGGAGCCGCTCTGAGAGGCCCAAGAGGCTGTATGCCTGCAATGCCCTGTATGTCTGGCAGGTGGCAGCACTCTCTTAGCCATGCTCCAGTCTAGGTTTAACCCAGGCCTCAGGGGAACAGGGTTACCTGGGGTGAGGGACAGGCAGCAGCAGCAACTTCAGACACACACACACACACACACACACACACACACACACACACACACACACACACACACACACACCCCTGCACACCTCACAGAGCTACGCTCACACTCATACAAATGGACAACTTGTAGGGAACGGGGAAGAGAATGTAACTAGAATCTTAGCAGTAAGTTCTACTCTCCTGTGAGTCTGACAGCACTAAGCAAAATAATGAATATTTAGGCAGAAATGAGACTTAGAGAAGAAGCTGAGCTTGGGCTTGAACCATGCTTCTCTGGGTGGCAAAGATGCAGATCCAGGTTTGCCACACGTTTTATTCAGTCCATTCCGAGCTAGCAATGTTACAGGTCACTCAGAGGGCAGTAGTTTCCGTATCTCAGGAGTAACAAATGTAACAGTCACTCAGAGGACAGCGTGTTCTTTCATCCTTGAACAATGAGGAATTATGTAGATGAAGGTCCAGGTGTAACTCTGCCCTGGAGCATCACAGCATTGTTACCACTGAGTCTTTGTTGTTCCTGGAGGTGAAGATAAAAAGGGTCAAGTCCTCGGGTCTGGAAATATCATAGCTAATTTTCCCAATAGGATTCCTCCTGATAACAACTAACCTGACCATCAGCTTCTGAATACTCAGCCTCTTCCAGGTCAGAGGCATTTTGAAACCTCAATGTTCTGCTCCTTCTTTTTCTTGCCTAATAGCTGTTTAGAGGTATCCATGGGTCAGCGCAAGCCAAAAACTCCAGCCACAAAATGGTCTAATTGTAGCAGAGGCAGTGAATAGAAGAAAGCACAAATGGATTGTTTTCCAAGCACATACTTAGACCCCATGGCCACTGCACTGAAAAGCCAGCTGCCCTGTCCTGTAGGGGCTGCCACCACCCATGACACAGGGCTGTCATAGAGACCGAAAGTAGAAGATTCTGTAGGAGAGCTGGGCATGGTGGAGCGTCCTGTGATCTCAGTATTCTGGTAGGCTGAGGCATGAGGATTGCAAGTTCAAGCCCAAGGTAAGTAACTTAGAGGAATTTTTTCTCAAAACAGAAAATAAAAGGGGCTAGGGAAGTAGCTCAGGGGTAGAGCTCTCTGAGTTCAAAAGAAGATACTGTAGGAATAGGCATGCAGTGAGTCACTTGGGAGCTGCTGACTTCTTCCATCCAAGCCCAGCCAGCCACACACCTCTAGCCCAGGGAGTCACCCAAGGCAAACTTGGAGGTGAGGGAAAACTCTAAGTGAACTCCTCTCCCTTAGGCATCTTGCTAACCAGAGGGTGGGGACACTATATCCCAGAGGTGGGAAAGGCCAGCTACAGTCTTTACCTGGACCCTGCTCAGGGCTCTTCCTCTTGCCCTTTGTTTTCTGTATTCACTACTGGGGACTGAACCGAGGGTCTTTTCCCTGAGCTACAGCCTTTCATTTTTTTTTTTTTAGTATATGTGCTGCCTAAGCGAGCACTTTTTTTTTTTTTTAAACTTTGAGACAGGGTCTCGTTAAATTGCGAAGTTTCCCAGGCTAAGGTCAAACTTGTGATCTTCCTGCCTCAGCCTTCCAGTGTGCTGGGATTACAGACATACTTCACCATGTCTGATTTCCTGCTGCAGTTTAAATATGGTGATCATGATGTGTATATACAGTGTACCAATAAGGATAAAAATTAATTAAAAAAACAAATATGGTTCAACCCTGGTACTGTGAAAGAAAGAAAGAAAGAAAGAAAGAAAGAAAGAAAGAAAGAAAGAAAGAAAGAAAGAAAGAAAGAAAGAAAGAAAGAAAGAAAGAAGGAAGGAAGGAAGGAAAGAAAGAAAGAAAGAAAGAAAGAAAGAAAGAAAGAAAGAAAGAAAGAAAAAGAAAGAGTAAATATGGTTCACCTGCTTTAGAACTTGTAGCAATTTAATCCCCTTATGAGTTTTTTGGTTTTTCTGTTGTTTTGTTTTTGAGACAGGGTCTCACTTTGTAGAGTAGGCTGGCCTTGAACACGCTATGTGGCCCTTTCTGGCCAGTGATTGTCCCGCTTCAGACTGCTGAGTACTACGACTGCTAGTGAGCACCACTGCACTGGTATTTATTATGAGACATTGAGAGGTGGGACCTGTAAGAGGTGGGTCTAAGCCCAACGATTTAGTTCAGTGGTGCCATTACCTGTCTGGCACAAGCAAGGTCAGGAGTTTTATCTGCACTGCAAAAAAAAGAAAGGCAAAAAAGGTGGGTCTCTGTTTTCCAATTCAAAAGGTAGGTCTCTGCTTTCTAATTCAAAAGTAAATGAATTAGTGGGTCAACAGGAATCTGCAGAGCAAGTCCACTATAGAAGCCATGTGGGCTGTTCTCTCTACTCTTGTCTCGCCTATGCTGCTGGTGCTGCTCCGGGAATCTGTCAGCGTCAAGACCATTAGTGGACATGGCATCTTGACCTCGGAGCAGAGCCATGAGCCACAAGAAACCTCTTCCCTTGCAACTTACCCAGTTTCTGGTAGTGTGTTGCTAGCAATAGAAAATGGACTCACTTGCCTGCCCTGGAATCCCTGGAACAGGCTGGGGCCATGAGGAGCAAAAGCCACAGGCTGGACCCCAGCCTGCAGGCCTGGGAATCCAGGAACACTGATCACTGGCTTTACCCTAGAAGCCTGGTGACTCTGGAAGGCCAGGCTCCCACCCCTGGGCCTGTGTGGCCCCTTACCTCTAGTTCTCTTGCTGGGACTGAACACTGTTCCTCTTTTTTGTATGTGGCACATGTGTGTGTCCCCACGTGGACCTCTGCACATGAGTGTGGTTGGCCACAGGGCATGTGGCGAGATAAAGCCCTGGCTCAGTCCCTCAGACCCCAGCAGTTCTGGGTTGGTTGTGACCCAGGGGAGGCACAGCTCAGATGCAGGAGGCTGTAGGACTGGAAGGTCATGGTCCTCACAAGGTCAGAGCTAGGTCGACTGTATCATGGTGAGGGATTGCAAGGAGCTTGGTTTGCAGCCATGAGCCTGAGCTCTGCCATCTATGACCCAACTCCAGGCATCTCCTTCTGGCCGGTCCTGTCACCTGCTATATTTTATTGTCCTCCAAACCTTCGGTGCTGCCGGGATGGGCAACAGGGGCCCCAGAAGCCTTCAGGGGAAGACACAGGGCGCACAGAAAGTAGGGCCTTCTTCCGACCAGGCATTCAGAGAGGATCCCAGAGGGTGTGCTTGCGCTGCCCAGCTCGCAGGCTCAACCTGCTCAGACTCTCCAGGACTCCCAGGACCTTCAGAGCCCACCTGTTTCTAGATACAATTCAGATTCCAGAGTCCCTGCTCAGCTCCTTACTGTGGGACTCGCCTTACCTGGGACCTTGTGGGCTATGCTGGTCAGCTTCCCATCAGTGTTACAAAATAACCCAAATAAGGACCTCATTAAGTGTCCCAGGTGTGGTGGTGCATACCTATGATCCCAGCACTCTTCCATGTGGAGACAGAAGGGTAACACTCTGGGAGGCTGAAACAGGAGGATTGCAAGTTGGAGCGCAACTTGGGTAACTTAGCAAGAGCCTATCTCAAAATGAAAACAACAAAGAAAAGTAGAGAGGATGCAACTCAGTGGAAAGGGCCTGAGTTCAAGCCCAGTGAGAAAGAGAGAGAGAGAGGGAGAGAGAGAGAGAGACAGACAGACAGACAGACAGAGAGACACAGGAGATTCTTTTGGCCCTGAGTTAGGAGTTTTGGGTCTGACCTTGGGTAGGCTCATTGGTTTGGCCCTTGGTAAAGGTGGCACATGGCAGAGCCAACTGCATGCCACATACCAAGAAAGAGGAAGAGGAAGAGACCCGGGTCTCACCACTCCAGCCTGACCCCACTTCCTCCCATTCTACCACCTCCCAGTGGTGCCATCTCTGGGACCGGCCTGTGCTGCAGGGCCTTCAGGATTGTCTACACCCACACTGTGGTGTTCACCTCAGGACCCACTAAGCAAATGTCCACTGAACCAGTGGTGGGGACACAGCCCAAGGGCAGGGCTGGGTTGAGCTCCACCCTGCGCCACCTGTGGGTCCCTGGCAGGAAACCTCAAGCCTACTGGCCACTGTCCTCCCTGCATCAGGAGAGTGCCCAGGGAGACACTGTGTGACCCTCTCAGAGGCGGTGTCCAGACGAGCTGCCCCTCAGGATGGTGGGTAGTTTCAGCTGAGGGAACATGAGCCACAGCAAGTACCCAGGAGATGGAACTTCCCCAGAAGCAGGTCTTCAGGGCATCATGTGAGAGAGGAATGCTGAACCCTGAGGAAAAGGGGCAATCTCTGAAGACAGTGACTCCAAGAATTCGGATGGACAAGCTTGCTGAGGTTCCCGGTTAACCACACACAGCTCACTTTTCTCTTTGTACTATCACCATTTTCCAGACTCATCACTCTTCAAACCAGTATAAAGACATCAGTTTAACCAAGCATATTTGGGACTTATAATCCCAGCAGTCTGGGAGGCTGAGGCAGGAGGATCCCAGGTTGAAACCAGACTGAACAACTTGATGACTTCATGAAATCCTATCTCAGAAAATGAAACAGCCAGGGGTGATGGCTCAAGCCTGTAATCCCAGCACTCAGGAGGCAGAGACAGGAGGATTGCTGAGTTCGAGGCTTGCCTGGGCTCCATAGTGAGCTCAGGGCCAGCCTGAACTACAAAGCGAGACCCTGCCTCAAAACAAACAAACAAACAAACAAAACATAAAAGTATTGAAGATGTAGCTCCAGTATCACCAAGGCAGAACAACAAAACAAACACAGAAACGACACTCAGTTCTAACCACTTCTTTGAGACTTCATTTCCTTTTGAGGAGCCTGTGTCCTGTGAGACTCATATTAAGTACATTTATATGCTTTTCTCTTGCAAACCTGTTTTTGTTAGTGACAATGAGTGACATCAAGGATGACACACACGCTTCTGCCAGCTTGTGAGAGTGCTAGGAAAATGACAAATGTCTGAGATCTGTTTGTTCTAAAATTCATTATAGACACAGGAACTTTCTTCTTCAGAGTCCGTTAATGAGGACAGTGTCCTCCTGTGCCCTATGCGTTATGGAAAACAGCCCTTCCCTCTAGGAGTTGGGGAAGACTCTGGCTGTCCCTTGCTTTGCCCAGGACAAGGCTGCACAAAGATGTCATCTTTCTCTGCCTCAACAGTATCTACTAGGCAGGTGCAGTGGCACGCACCTGTAATTCCAACTCTCCCGGAGGCTGAGACAGAAAGACTGCAAGTTCCAGTCCAGCCTGGACAAATCGACAATTTATACCTTGTCCTAGAATAAAATATAAGGTCTGTGGAAGTATCTTGGGCCCCTGGTCAGTGCCCTGTACCAGCTGTGGTCAGGGGCTGATGGGCTGAGGGCACTGCTTGCCCTGCTGAACAATGGAGTGAAATGTGTGTTAGCAGCCATCAATTTGATTTTTTCCTGTTCCTCTGGTCTTTGGATTTTGGTCCTCCCTGGAGCAGTTTGGGCCCAGGACAGAACCCCCTCAGCCACCCTTTCACCCACTTCTCATACTTGGTTCTTTCCACATGTTTACTTTTTTTGTAAAAAAAAAAAAAAAAAAAAAAAAAAAAACCAAAAAAAAAAAAAAAAACCCTTTAATTCCAGCAGCCTGGGAGGCTGAGCCAGGAGGATTTCAAGTTTACATCCACTTGGGAAATTTATGACTTAGCAAGACCTCGTTCCAAAAAAGGGGAGTGGAGTGGGGACATATCTCAGTGCAAAGGCCCTTGGTTTAATCCTCAGCACTCCAACAGTGCAGTGACTTCACCTACCTGTACCAAAGGCACAAAGCCGTGGGTGGCGC
Organism: Thryonomys swinderianus; assembly: GCA_004025085.1. Classification (NCBI taxonomy): domain Eukaryota; kingdom Metazoa; phylum Chordata; class Mammalia; order Rodentia; family Thryonomyidae; genus Thryonomys; species Thryonomys swinderianus. Next base: position 3,645 of record PVIC010054871.1, on the reverse strand, counting down.
TGCTGACTGCAGTCCCGACCGGCTGCATCCCTCGCAGGAGTCGTGGTTCCTCCACCCTTCACCCAGCCCACGGTTCCACAGAAGCGGCCCACCTGTGCCTAGGTGGGAGCCAGTCTGGGCCGGCCGGGGCTGAGCTGCAGGGACTGATCTGCCCACCAGGGGGAGCCCAGGCTCCAGGGAAAGAACAGGCTCAAGGCGTCCTCTCCTAGATTCTCGTTCCCTCAGCAGCCCTGCAGGGGAAGTTGGCAGGGCCATCTGGAAGGCAGAACCCGGGAAGCCTTGGATGTGGGGACTCTGTCGCGGACTGGCTGCTGCTACTGGTTCTATTAACCACAATCTGCGCATGAGGATGCCAGGGCCATCCGCACCCAAGCTGGAGTGGGAAACCTCCCTGCCTGGTCCTGAAGGGGAGCTCAGACTGGCCGAATGGCCCAGGCATCGCGGAACCTTCCAAGTCACCAGAACAGTGACACAGTACAGGAGAGATCGGGGCTGTGGTGACAGACAGGCCTCTGGGTGTGAGTCCCAGCCTGGTCACACAGCTGTGTTGCCTCTCTGAGCCTCAGTGTCCCGGAAGACGAGGCTGCAAGAGTGGGCAGAAGTGAGAGTGGGGATGTGTGAAACTACCTGGTCCCCCGGGAACAGCGTCCCCCACCTTGGAGCTCTTGAAGTCTGGCCAGAGCCAGCGTGTCCTGAAGGGGACAGCAGAAGAGAAGAGCCTGGGGCCTACGGCCACAGAACCCCTGGGCCAAAGGGACAGGATTCGGGCCCTGCAGGGATGCCAACCAGTCCAGGCAAAGCAGCCAGGGGCCCAGCTTCTTCCATAGCCAGATTCCCCACGTGCCAGGTGACCTTCAGGAGACAGCACCTACTTCGTGATTTTCCTCACACCTACCCTGCAGCTCCGTCTTTAAAAATAGGTGCAGAAAAGCCCATTGCTTATTCAATGAGCTCTTTTGTCAAAAAGAAAAAAGAAAAAAAAGAAAACCTGAAGCTTCTGTTTGTTTGGTTCACAAAGACAGGGGGAGGACAGCTGGGGGTGGCCAAGGGACCAGGGCAGGTAGGACAAATACCCTGTCACCAGCCTCCAAGGTGAGGAGCAGAGGGTCTCAGCTCAGCCCCGGCAGTGTCTTGAAGGGTGTCACTGAAGAGCCAGGGCCTGATTTATTAGGCAAAGTTAGATAGGAAGAGAAAGGAGAACGTCAGCAGGAGGAGTGGGAGGGGTGGGCTCCTTGGGAGAGGGTCACACTGGCCATCAACAGAGGAATTAAGACTCCTTTTTGTGGCACTGGGGGTTGAATGCAAGGCCTTCACACTGAGCTCCATCTCCTGCCCTTTTGTTCTCCTTTTGAGACAGCATCTAAGTCATTCGGATTCCCAGACCAGGTCAGAACTGTGATCCTCCTGCCTCAGCCTCCTAGCGATCTGGGGTTCTGGGTGTACACTACCATGCCTGCTTTCAAGGTGGGTTTTTAAGGAATTGCTGAAGCAGGCTGGGATCTGGTTGATTATTGTCTCAGTTCCCAATCTTTGGAGAGGGCGGGGATCAAACTCTGGACCTTACGTTGTGAGGCAGGTGCCAGAACCACTGAGCTAAATGTCCGGTCCTCTGAGTTCTGGTTTTGCAAGATGGGCCTGGAGAAGTCTGCCTTGCTTGAGGGGCAGTTCAGTATCCTAGAGTCAGTTGTCTTTGCTTGGGGTGATCTCAGGACACGGAGGCTCTGCTGGAATCCAAGTGACCATAGGTAGGTTTAGCACAATGATGTGGACTTCTGGGTGCTCATCGATCACCACATGTCCCTGTAAAGCTCTTGTAGGGTGACTTCAGCATCGAGGCAGAAGGGCCAGGCTATGTGCGGTTAGGGTGGATCACCGTGGGGCGCAGATTTAAGATGCTCCTGTGTGGTCGCTGGGCTCATGGGCTGAGCTGACCGGGGTCTGACTTGACACTTTAGGTACAAAGGAGGCAGAAACAGTGAAGATGGGGTGCCAGGCTCCACCTGGCTTCCATCACCCATTGGGTGTCCAGCTGCAGGACCATGTGAAGAGTCAGTGTTTTCAGCGAAAGCAGCTTTAAGTCCCTGACTGCCTCAGAAGAAAACAAGTCAAGCTTTTATTGAGTAACACATGAAGGGAGGACTGTGATTATTCTCGTGTCTCTGAGGTGACCCCTCCAGTTTTGTTTTCTTATCTAGTTTTTTTTCTTGGAGAGGGTTGGGGAGGCACCTGGGATTTAATGGTGGAACTTTTATTTTTTTAAAACCGGGGATTGAATGGAGGGGCCTTCACACTGAGCTACATCACCAGCTTTTTTTTTTTTTTTGAGACGGTCTCGCTTTGTAGTTCGAGCTGGCCCCGAGCTCACTATGTAGCCCAGGCAAACTTCGAACTCAGCAATCCTCCCGCCTCTGCCTCCCGAGTGCTGGGATTACAGGTGTGAGCCACCATTCCTGGCACTGTGGTATTGATTCCTGGTGGGCGTGAGTCTCCATGCCCAGCACTGTATGTGGTTACTGGGGATCGAACTCAGGACCTTGCGCTTGTGAGGCAGGTGCTGGAACCACTGAGCTAATCCTCCGGCCCACCAGCTTTTAAAAAAATTTTATTTTGATACAGAGTCTTACTCAGTTGCCCAGGTTGGGCTTATCCTTCTGCCTCAGCCTCTGAGTGCTGCGACTGGTGACACCCATGGACAGTGGCACCCGGCTGATGCATCTGGCTTAGGAGACTGGTAAGATGGTAAGATAATTTGGGAGTCTGTAGTACATTTGTGACAGGGAGCAGGCCCTGAGGTGGGGCCGGAGCGCACCTGCCCTTTGTCCCCGGGAGAGCTCTGTCTTGTCCACTCTGTGAGCTCAGTGTTCTCACATGGATTGCCGGGCGTAGCAATAATTACAGTAAGGACAAGAAGGGCCAGAGCCCTGTCTCCCCCCCCGCCAAGCGTCTGGAGAGAACCGTGGCCAGGTGGCCCTTCTCCTGAGGGGGCTCTGGCTCCTGGATTCAGTCTGTGGCCAGCTGGTTCCAGGACAGGAACAGTTTGGTGGAGAAGTTTCACCCCAGGGCAACCGGGAAGCAGAGGGGGATGGGAGGCATGGTGGATGAGATGGTGAGGGTTCCACGCCTCCTGTCCACCCCTGTGGCCACAGCCCTGATCTGAGCCGCTGGCGTGTGCAATGGCTCGACGACTGTGGTTTCCCTCTGCCCTCTGTTCTCCCAAGCTGCCAGAGGGACCCTCCAAGGCACCAGCACTGGCCCCGCGGCCACCCCACTGCGAGCCCCGCCCCCTCACCCAGGAAGACCCCAGTGTGTCTTTCTTCTTTCCACAAAAATGTAGTTGAAACCACATACGTAATCTAAAAGTTTCTAGCCGGGCGTGGTGGCTCTCGCCTGTAATCCCAGCACTTGGGAGGCAGAGGCAGGAGGATTGCTGAGTTCGAGGCTTACCTGGGCTACATAGTGAGCTGAAAGCCAGCCTGAACTACAAAGTGAGACCCTGTCTCAAAAAAAAAAAAAAAAGAAATAAAAGTTTCTAATGGTCATATTCCATACACAAAAGGAACAGAGGTTATTATTTTAATAATACATTTTTAACTTACTTATCCAAAATATGATCATCTTGCCAGTAATCAATATAGTTTTTTTTTT
>PVIC010054870.1:0-11356 GCA_004025085.1 Thryonomys swinderianus | reverse complement strand
GGGAGGGAGGGAGGGTGGAGAGAAAGAAGGAAAGAAAAAGAGGCAGAAAGTATATATGAGTTTATTGAATTCTTTGAGTCCTCACAATTTAAGAAAACACCAGATAATATTAAAACACTATCTCTGATACCCTTATAATACAAAGACACTTTACATGAAACAGTGTAGCGAGTCAGTGTCACGGAGTGACGGAGCGAGGCGGCAGCTGAGTTGCCCCAGTGCCACCTCCCGAGCAAGCGCCTTGGCTCCCTGCTAGGTTGCCGGTCAGCCTCCACTTCAGAATTCTCAGACCACATGCTGTTCCGGGCCATCCGTACCTGCTCTCATCACAAGAAAGTTTCACACAGAATGCACATGAACACTTGCAAAGCCCACCCCAGAAGGGAAACACCCAGTCTCTGGAAGTCACATGTCAGCCCCAGAGGCCCATGTCTTAGGTGAATTGAGGAGCCACCCTAAAATCCCAGAGTTACTCTAAGGGAGCAGCTTCTGGTCCTTCCAAAACCTACACCTCTCAAATTTCCACCAAAAGCAATCTTCAGTACCACCAACATCCTCTTCTGTGTTAAACATAGTCTAGAAATTCAGCTTTTGCTTAATGGTCTCTCCCATATGATAGCTCTCAAACCCCAAGGAACAATCTAGCTTATCAAAAGATGGTCAGTGCTAACTCCACATGAAAGCATAATTTTCTGTTCTGAAATTATTCACTTCCCTCCCTCTCAAGTCAGTAAACACCACCAGGAACAGAACAGAACAACAACAACAACAACAACAACAAAACTCTCTCAGCAGCTTCACCTTGCTCGAGGCCAAGTCTGAGAGGTACAGGAATGTGAAGCCGCCAGGATGAGGCATGTCACCCATACGTGGCTCCTCAAGCCTGTTGTCTGACAAGGCTAACAGATCCCTGTCTGGGTCTGGCTCTCTTGCGCAATATGCACTTCAAGAGGTGACTCCAAGTGACTCTCCTAGTCAGGGCGTCTGAGTGTCGCCATGCTGAGAGGTGAAGTACTTGACATTCGACTGCCATGCTGTTGTGAGCACATCTGCTTCTGCACAAGGTATGGAGAAATCAGAATGTACCTGTCACAGGTGTCAAGCTCTGTCTGACGGCTACAGATCGGGAGAGTGGTCAAAACTTGCTGTTCCTCGTTGCAGGTATCTTCTTTGTGACCTTCCGTCTGCAGATGGGCAGGCACCAGGCTTTCATGCTAATATGGCCTTTTATATTCCATTGGCTTCCTTGCAGCATTATGGCCACATATTGGGAATTCATAAGAAACAGTAACTAAGGGTGGAAGTTGTCTTCACTACAGCCATGGAAATGGCATTGACTTTGGCTATTGTGATGCCAGTAGAAAGTTAGAACTTTTATATAACTAGTGAATCTGCCAATCCTTTATTCATTTAAGAGTATATCATTTAATCTCACTTTACATTTTTAACCAATTTTATTATTTGTCTAGTTGTACCCTGCCTCAGTACCCTATCTACAAAGGATTATAGATAGCTATTACATTTTATAGTACATGGGTGATTTTTTCTACTGTCTTATATTTTAATCATATTGGACATAATCATTACTTTTAGGAAACATAATTTTTCTCTTAGCATACAAGCACTGGTAATCACTTGGCTACCATCAGGAACTAGCTCAGCTCAAGTTGGTAGGGGAAGGGTCAAATAATTTGATTGGTGATTCAAATGGTGTTATGTTCTCTTATTCCTGGGTGGTACCTAGAAATTTGCTTTCTTATCAATGTTTAGAATTTTCTCAATGAGTCTATAAGGATGAATTTCAATTTTGAGTTACTCCATCATCACCAAAGCAAAATATGTTTATACCTATTAAATGTCTGTTGAAATTCCTGATTTTAAAAAAAAACTTACTTTGAAGTTATATTTGTTTGAATCTCTGAGACTCACTAAGACTGAATGAAGCCTTACAAGTGAATGTAAAAGTCATAGTCAAAATATGCTTGCTTGAAGCAGAAAGCACTGGAGTTACAAACAGGAAGGACCATTTAATAGCAAGCTGATATGTTTCTGAGATCTGAGTGTGGACTGTTAGGGGAGTGAGAAATTCCTAGAGGTCATAGTCTGTAAGAAGTTTATCTGGAGAAATCCCACCAGGTTCTCAGTGAAGAACCAACCAAGATTTTCTCATGGCTATGGAAGGGGGTATGAGAAAGTGATTATTTTGAAATACATTACAAATATTCTTTATAATAAAGTATAATTCTCATGGGGAAAACACTTTGCAAGATCTATTTACCCAACCCCAGCACTCTCTAATCTATTTCACCTAAAAAAGGCAAAAAACAGGTTCACCAACCAAGTCTACTAATAGACTAAACTTCCTTTTGTCACAAGACTATAGAACATTTTTCCCCTTCCGTATCTACCACTACTTCCAAAGATCTCAATATAATAACAGTAGTTTACTAAAGAGAGAACCACAGGTTAAAGCTTTTACCTAAGGAGGAATCCTTAGGGAAATCCAAAGAAAAGAAGAAAAACAAGTATAAGGAAACTAGAGAATTGGCAATTCCTGGCAACTAAAACTACAGAATACATTAGAGAAAAAAAAAAACTCTAGTTAATCCAAGTTAAATTAATTTGAAATCTCATACTAAAGGTCTCTTATCTCAGTTCTTATGATTACCCAGTAAATATATTGGTTTCAGCAAAAAAAAAAATTTCAAGACATGCTTAAAGAGCAATAAATACACATACAATCTAAAGAGAGAATCAAAAATCAGAACCAAACTCAGATATGACATGTATTGTTTTTCCTATGAACAGCTCAAAGTAATCTGTGAAAAGAGCTCCTATTCATTTGATCCAGAAAGCCTGACAAATCATGCAAATAAAGAGGTTTGAATATTCATCTTCATTTAAAAATACCTGTGTAACTTCCCAGATCAAGAGCATGTATTATCAAAAATGCCACCAACTCACGCCTATAATCCCAGCACTCGGGAGGCAGGGACAGAAGGACTGCTGAGTTCGAGGCTGGCCTGGGCTACATAGTGAGCTCAGGGCCAGTCTGAACTACAAAGCAAGACCTTGTCTCAAAAAAAAAAAAAAAGCCACCAAGTCTCTGAAAGATGTCATTTTAAAGGAACAGTCTGTGCCATTCTTCTGTTTCAGTGCTAGAGGGGGTAGAATGTGCTCAACCAAACAGTGAGACTCAACATAGGGTCAGTGGCTTAAAAATCATGCTGAATTTTTGCTGCACATGCTTTAAAATGTAGAGAGTTCAGAGGGCTGAATTTAAGGGTTTTGAGGTAGAGTCCCTGTCATTAGACATAGCTAGGTGATCAAAACCCATGATCCACTTCTATATTTACAGAGCTCCTGGTCAGTTTAATCTATAAATCACCTCCAACTGTCACTCTCAGATGATCTTGACTAAAAAGGAATGTATTGCTTCTAAACCAGATAAAGAAGCTACACAGAGGAGAAATGTCCCCATAAGAAAGTAAAGAAGCAAAAACTTACAGCAAGGGAATAAATCTGATGTAAAAACAAATGAAAGTTTAAAAGAAAGACATGAAATAGATTGTAAAAGTATTTCATAGGAAGTCAAAATAATTATGATCTATATTTTAACAATTCTAGTGGAGAAAAAGTAAATAAAATGTAATAGCAAATACATAAGGCAAGCAAGGAAATGGAGACCCTAAGAAAGAATCAAAAGTTCCAGAAATAAAAAAATTTATATCAGAAGTAGAAAATACCTTTGTAGGACTCATTAGGAGAATGAACATGGGTAAGGAAAGAATAAGTAAATTTAAAGATGTATCAATAGAAACTTTTCATATTAAAATACAAAGAGAAAGACAAATGCAAAAATAGAACAAAATGTAAAAAGAAAACCAAACTATAATATCTCAATGGAGGAAAAATACAATGAAATATATGAAGTAACGATGCCTGAGAATTTAACAAAAAAATAATTACTAACTATAGATCCAGTACGTTCAGCAAACACCAAGAAGAATAAATTCCAAAATATCTACTGTATACACAAATAACTCCAAATAAGGAAAACCAGACCGTCCCCCAAAAAAGGAAAATCTTAAAAACAAGAACAAAAACAAATAGCAACATCCTACCTACAGAGGAACAAAGATGAAAAAATATAATGGATGTCTCATCAGAAGCCACATGACCCAGAGAACTGGAGTGGAATATTTAAAATGTAGAAAGAAACCCACAGGCCTAGGATTATATTTCAAATAAAATTTTCCTTCAAAAGTAAAAGAGAAATAAAGATTCTCAGATAAACAAAGAGAATTCATTGCCAGAGTTGCTCTGTGAGAGATGTGAGATAGTCATCTTCAGGGAGAAGGAAAATGATAAAAAGTCCAAAATGTGGACCTACATAATAGAAGAATACAGGAAAAACCATAAATAATAAAATAAAAATATATTTATTTCCTTACAATTAATTGAACTAAAAATAATAAGGTCATAACAATAGAATTTATTAGATGATTATTGAATATAGATAAGGGAAATGAATCACAGAAATAGTACAGGAGATGGGAAGAAAGAATCAACTGGGAATATTTTACAATAAGGTATAGTACATGCACTTTGTATGAGGACGTATCGTGTTTGCTATAGTTTAGACCTTGAATTCCCCCAACAGAGCATGTGTTGAAGACTGACTATAGTCCCCACCCTATAGTGTTATTGGGAAATGGTGGAACTTTGGGGGATGTGAGCTTAGTGGAAGAAAGGCCATTGGGAACATGCTCTTGAAGGATATACTATGACCTCCTCCCCTCCTCTTTCTCTTTTTCCTAATGTCTTAGTTGCCTTCTCATTGCTAAGTCAACTACACCTTGAAGAAGGACAAGTTTATTTTCAGCTCAAAGTCTGTAGAAGTTTCAGTCCATAGTCAACTGGCTCCAAGGCAGGGAAGCATGGCAGAGGAGAAACAGTTCACGACATGTGGTGAGAGGCAGAGAGGGGCTGAGGAGACAGCATCTGTGCAGACCACGTCTGAGTTCCCCACCTTCTCCACCTAGGCGTCTCCTCTCAAATCACACTTCGCTAGTGGAACTGCTAAGTATCATGCGCCCGTGATGCAGCCACCACCCAAAAGCCGCACTGCTGGAGAACATCCAGTTAAAAACCTTAACACCTAATGGCATGAGGGAGCAGTTGGCTCCACCAAGCACTCCCTACTTGGACGTGCTGCCTCACCACAAGGCCAATGGGTCACGGTATAAAAGTAAAATTATCTTTCTTGTAAGTTGATCACCTCAGGTATTTGTTACAGTAAGGAAAGCAAGCACTATCTTGTTTGGAATAGACCTAGCTTAGTTATAAATGTGCATATATGCTCTAGGAAAAAAACCTTTTTAAATATATTTTTCCTGTTGCCTATTGATTTTATAAAGTAATAAGTTTCAGTGTTGCATTTTCATACATGCATAGAACATATTTTGAGCACATTTATCCCTGCTATACCCTCCCTAACAGCCCTTTTCTGCTTACCTTAATTCTCTTCCTTTAGACAGTCTCTGGTTTCTTCCCAAGGCAGACTTATACTGCTGACTCTCCAGTGAGGGTCCAGCCTCCAACCTTGGTTTAGTGCTACATCCGTGATCCCTGTTGTTCTGTGGCATTTCTCTTCTTGGACAGAACAGCTACTGGGCCCTCAGACACAGGCAGGGACAGTCATTGTCTGTACACAAACAACCACTGTAGACTCTCCCGCCTCTAATACTGTAAATCCACTCCCAGGCATGAGTATATATTTGCTTTTAGTTCTGTTTCTCTAGAGAATCCTAGCTAATAAACTTCCTGATGTCTAATAATTATCTCCCTTATACTTTCATGTTAATCTTTTTTTTAAATTCAACATAAGAAGGAAAATATGTAACACTTGTGTTTCTGAGTCTGGCTTATTTCACTTAACATGATGATCTCCAGCTCCATCTATTTTCCTGCAATGGTATAGTCTACTGTGTATATATGCCACATGGTTTAAAAGCTTTTTAAAGAAGTATAATCAATATATTGAGAGGAGATAAAATTTATCAAATAATATGTTCAAACAAAATCTGACAATGAAGAGCAAAGTAAACAAGAGCAACAAATAGAAGTTATATCACAGATTTGCCCCATTCTACTAGTAATCAACTTAATATGAATATTGCCTCTGCTGAAAAATAGAGGGTGTCACAACAGTTAGTTTATTCAAATATATATACTGTTTACAAGAAAATCATTTTAAGTATAAGAGCTTAGGTTAAAATTAAAGCGATAGAAAAATACACACCATTCTAACAAATGAAAAGGAAGCTAGAACATTTGTATTAATTTCAAGAAAGAAGACCTCAGAATGAAGAAAATTATCAGGGATACAGGGCGTTAGTTCATAGTGATAAAAATTGTTCTCTAGAAAAAATAATCTTCATAACATCTATGTACCTAACAACAGGGCATCATAACACATGAGGAAGAAACTGATAGAACCACAAAGAAAATAAAACAAATCTACTTTTATAGCTGGAGAAGTTAATACCCCCCTTTCAATAACTGATAGATCAAGCAACCAGGAAATAAATAATGTTGAAAAACACCATAATCAGTTTTTTCTAGTTGACACTTATAGAATACTTGAAACCAGAACAGCATATCTTATTATATTCAAACTGTTATAATACAACACCATAAAGTAAATAGCTTATAAGTAACAAAGATTATTCTCATTCTTTGCAGGCTGAGAAGTCCAAGATCAAGATATTATCAGATGCACCGTCTGGTGAGTTACTTCCTGGTTCACATATGGCCATTTTTTTTTTCTGTATTTTTCTGTATTTTCTGAGACAGGCCAAAAGAATGAACTGAGACCTCCCTTATAAAGATACTAAGTCATAACTTTAAAACAGAATGACAGCTGGAAAATACACAAATACTAAGAATTTAAATAATTCTTTTTTTTTTTCAGTGCTGAGGATAGAAACCAGGACCACAAGAATGATAAGCAAGATTTGTACCGCTGAGCTATGCCCCCAATCCTAAATAACTCACTGCTAAGTAACACGCAGATCTGAGAGAAAGTCTCAAGATAAAATGTATTTTGAACTAAAAGAACGTGAAAATACAACCCATCAAAATTTGGGGGATGCAACAAAAACAATGCTTACAGATAAATTTACTTTATTGAATAAATATGTTAGAAAAGAAAAATTTTTCAACCAATAATCTAAGCTTCTATTATGGTTTAGATGTAAAAATGTAGGGCTTTTGAAAGGTGATTGGGTCATGGACTATGGGGGTGTTACAGTGATCGGTAGACTAGTCCACTGATGAGCTTAGGATGGAACGTGCTCTTAGAAGGTGAGGCCAGCTGGCGATGGCGGCCATGACCTAGAAGAACGTATTCTTATCCCAGTTCTTCCTTTCTCTCCCTGCCTGCAAGCTGCTGTAAACTGAGCAGCTTTCTTCTGCCATGCTTTACCACCTTTTCTGCCTTGGAGCCAGCCGAACAGAGACTGAATCCCCTGCAACATAACTCATAACCAACCCACCTGCTTCTGGGCACGAGTGTCAGGACTTGTGTCCCGACAGCAGGAAAGCTAACTTACACAACTTCTGTCTTAGAAAACTAGAAAAATAAAAGCAGTTTTGGACTTAAGTTAACCGAAGCCAATTTGACCAAAAAAAAAAAATGAGTGGAATCTAAAATAGACAATAAAAACCAATAAAACCAAAAGTTAGCTCTTTGAAAAGATTGATAAAATTAATAAAGCTCTAGCTGGGTTAACTAAGAAAAAAGGAGAGTCTATATAAATTACTAATATCATAAAAGAAAGGTTATCAGTACTAATTGCATGTGTACTAAGAGAATAATAAAGGAATACTATACACAACTCTTAGGCCAACGAATTGTATAACTTAGATAAAAGACATCAATTTCTTGAAAGATACAAGTTAACAAAACAAACACAAAACAAAATAGATCATCTGAATGGACTGACTCTAATAAAGAAATGGTTCAGAAGCTTCCAAAATGAAAGTAATAGACTTAGATGGTTTCACTGGTGAATTCTACAAAACATTTAAAGAATAAATTACACTAATTCTCTCCACGATCTCTTTTAAAAATTTAAATGGAAGGATTTCCTAGCTCATTGCAAGGGCCAGTTTTTGGTACTTTAATACCAAAACCAAATAAAGTCATTATAAGAAGATAATAAATCTGTATCTCTCATGAATTTACATACAAAAAAAAACCTCAACATTGTATTAGCAAACAAAATCCACTAATGTATAAAACAATACAACAATAAAATAGAATTTATTCCATGTGTATGAGACTGATTCAACATCTCCATATAGTCCTCCATATGAGCAAGTAAAGAAGAACACTTAAAAGATTGTATTCCTGGATGCAAATAAAAGCATTTCACAAAAGCTAACACCTTTTCATAACTTAAAAATCTTAGCGAAATGGGAACTGATGGAAACTTTTTGAACTTGATAAGGAACACACACAAATTCTACAACTAACATCATACACTCAATGCTGAAACTAGATATTTTTCTGCTAAGATCAGAAGCCAGGCAAGAATTGCTCGTCTTGCTATTCTATGCATTATTGTCTGATGAATCCTAGGTAGCATAATAAAATCAGGAAAGCATATAAGTTGAAAAAGGAAAAATTAAATTATTCTTTGTTCTTGGGTGATAAGATTACCAATATGAAAAATATCAAGAACGAACAACAAAACCACTTCAGCAACTAGTAAATGATGGTTACAACGTGCCTATACAAGCAAAACAAAATAAATATACAAAATTCCACTGCTGCCAGACGTGGTGGCTCACACCTATAATCCCAGCACTCGAAAGGCAGAGGCAGGAGGATTGCTGAGTTTGAGGCTTGCCTGGGCTACCCAGTAAGGTCAGGACTAGCCTGAACTACAAAGCGAGACCCTGTCTCAAAACAAAACAAAACAAAAAATCTCCACTGCTTTCCTGTATGTCAGCAAAGACCAGTGGAGATTGGAAAATTTTTAAAGACCATTTACATAGCATCATAAATATTAAGTAATTAGTTATAAATTAACAAAATGTATATGAGTTTTATATGCACAACTGTAACAAAAATCAGTCACTAGAAAAACAAAATCAGAAACTAGGAATAAGAGAGATTCTGTGCTCATGAATATAAATGTCAATTGTTCCTAACTTGATATGTAGGTGTAAAATAATGCCCTTCAAAGTCCCAGAAAGCTATTTTGTAGATACTGGAAAACAATTTTTATAGGAAGGTTAATATCCAAAAGAAACAAAACAATACTGTAGAATAAAAATAAAATTGGAGGACTCATTATAAAAGAACAATAACCAAGACTGTAGTATTGATAAAAAGAACCAATATATATGCATAGAACAATGAGACACAATATACATTGCAGAAATTAATCCAAAGAAACATAGACTTGACTGATATTTGAGAAAAGAGGAAAGGAAATTAAAGGAAAAAGGGCAGTGTTTTCAACAAATGGCCCTGGAACAATCAGACAGCCATATGCAAAAAATTAAAAAGAATCTGTATACAAATTCTGTACCTCTCATAAAAATTAATTCAAAGTGGACCATAGTTCAAAATATCAAAGTCAAAACTGTACATGTAAACTAGAAAATATCCTAAGGGAAATGGGAGGTAGGGGTAAATAACAAGAAGAAAGAAAAAATTGTGATAGTGAAAGAAAGGGGGGAAACAAACTCGTGTATATAGAGTGCAGGGGGTTGTAGGATGGATAGGGGAACGGGCAAAAATGGGAATTCAGTAGTGTCTTATACTCAGTATTGAGTGTGATCATGATGTGTATATAAAATGTACCTACATCACAACCAAAAAAAAAAAAAACACTGAAATCTCTAGAAGAAAACTTTTGAAGACTCAGGTTTGACAATGAGTTTTTACATAGGAAATTAAAAGTATTTCTATAAATGAAAAATTAAATAAGTGAACATTCAATAAATTTTTAAAATTTTGGTTCAGTAAAAGATACTATAAGATAATTAATACACAGCCATAGACTGGGGGAAAATATTTGCAAACTATGTACTTGATAAAGGACTTAAACTCAAAATGTATGAACTCTTAAAATTTAGCAAAAAGAAAACAAACTACCCAATTTAAAAGTGGTCAAAAGTTCTGAACAATTATCTCACAAAATATAAATGTACAATAAAAGCATATGAAGACTTTTTACCTCATGTCATTAAGAAATTGCATATTAAAACAACTGTATATCACTACTCACATATTAGTATAACCAAAATTAATTTTTTAATTAATAATACTATTGCCAGTAATATAGAATGAGAACACCCATTCATAGCTGGTGATGAATACAGAATTACACAATCACTGTGTAAGACAATTTGACAATTTCTAACCAAGCTAAACAGAGCCTTGCCAGATAAGCAACAATTGTCCTTTTAGTTATTTCCAGAACTGATCTGAAAACTTTAGCACACAGCAAAAGATGCAGCCAAATGTCATCTGAACTTTATCCATAATAACAACAACAAAATGGAACCAACCAAAATGTCCTCTGATGTGCCCATGTAGAACAAAAGTAATATCCTTCCTGGCACTGCCACTGAGCAATAGGGAAGAGGCAGTTTGTGACATTAAATTCTGCTTCTCTCTTTTTTAAATTGCATATACATGTTATGATCATAATCAACATTGAGAATTTATACTAGTATGTGACACAGCTTAGATCTTTTTTCCAATTCCTCCACCCCACAATCCTCACCCCCTATATACATAAGCTTTGTTTCCTTTTTTACCATCAAATTTTGTTTTCCTTATTTATTTATTTACCCCAACCCCCCTTTTCCCTTTGAATATTTCTTACTATTTCATAATACCTGTCACACATTTTAGAACTCATTTTCACTTTCAGTTCCTCATATCAGAGAAAAGATATGGTATTTACACATCTGTGTCTTATTTATTTCATTTATGAGTATGTCCTCAAGGTACATCCATTCAAGTATAAAGGACTCAAATTTATCATTCTTTATGGCAAAGTAGTACTCCTTTTAAAAAAAATCTTCTTTTTCCAGTCTCCTATTGATAGGCATTTGGGCTATTTCCAAGATTTAGCTACCACAAACTGAGTAGCAAAGAAACACCAGAAGAAATATTCAATATTGCTGGTCATTCAAGAGACACAGATGAGGGCCAGCGATTTAGCTCAAGTGGTACTGCACTTACCTTGGAAGATGAAGGGCCTGAGTTCAATCCCTGGTACCACAAAGTAAGAGAGAGAGAGAGAGAGATGTAGATGAAAAAAAAAAA
>PVIC010054869.1:0-11405 GCA_004025085.1 Thryonomys swinderianus | reverse complement strand
AAGGAAGAAAGGAAGGAAGGAAAAGAGAAGGAAGAATAAAAGAGAACTTTTCTTACTGTATCTATTCAAGATATCTCAGAAGGAAAAATTCTACCCAGTTTAAAACTGATTTTTTCTCTTTCTGAACCAAAAGACCTAAGTACAGAAAATCCAAAAAAAGAGGAAAGGATCAGAAGCAGGCTATATGTCTGAACACCTATCATAATGGACTCTACTCTTCCCAAATGCAATTTTTAAAATTTAATTTATTGGTGCATTATATATACACATCACAATTACACTCTACATTGAGTATTTGTATCAGTATATTACATGATTTAATTCTCATTTTTCCCCATCCCCTAACCACCTTACAATCCCCACCCCTGTATACAAAAGCTTTGTTTCCTTTTTTAACATAGTTTTTTTCTTTCCCCTCATTATTTACCCCTAAACCCCATTTCCCTTTGAATATTTACTATTTCACAATATCGATCATGCATTCTAGAACACATTTACACCTTCAGTTTCTCATACCAGAGAAAAGATATGACATTTACACACCTGTGTCCTGTTTATTTCACTTATGAGTATGTCTTGAAGGTACACCTATTTCATATTTTGAACATAAAATTTAGAATTTATAGAGCTATTTACTGTTAATTCTCCATTATTTGATAGGCTCCTACTGTCTTTCTATCACTCCATTATAGAACTTACATCTGTGTCATTTTGGATCCCTGTTAGATTTTCTTTACCTCTGACTTTAGTTTCTCAAATTAAAGAATGAGTTATGTGGAAATCTTGAGTTTAAACTATCTAAGATTCACAGCTTCTTAATTACATTTTCTCTTTTCCTCATAAGTGAAGTCACAATTTAAAAGCCTCTGCAATTGTTGATTACTGTGCTTACAATATGCCAGATGTTATCCCATTTAAATTGTGCCCACACACTGCAGGTGCAAAATGGAGGGCAGAATGAAACAAATTTGGACTTAACTGCTTTTTTTTTTATATCATCTATATGCTTGGTCCAATGTAAATTAATTTTTTTCAACTTTTTTTTTCTATTTTCCTAGTAGAAATTTTAAATGTTACTTTTAAAGTTCCGAAAACTGAGAATGTTACATTTTTTTTAGAATTAAAACATCCTTGCTACTTAGATAGGATTCTCATTTTATCATTTTACAAAGTGAGTAAATAACCTTGTCCAGGATTGTTTGCATAAATGTAGTACGGCTAAACTAGTTGTGTTTCACATAGAGTAGACAACTTTGTGGGTCGTGGCCATAAAAACTTCAAAAATCTATCCGCAAATAAGTCATTATAATCACAAAACTACCCTTCATTTATTTTAATGGTTGGACTCTTCTACATTCCTCTTAAATTTCCTTAAATAAATTCCCTAATCCTTCATCTATACCATCATGTACAAAAATACAACATTTGGCCAGGCGTGGTGGCTCACGCCTGTCATCCCAGCACTCGGGAGGCAGAGACAGGAAGATTGCTGAGTTCAAGGCTTGTCTGGGCTACACAGTGAGCTCAGGGCCAGCCTGAACTACAAAGCGAGACCCTGTCTCAAAATAAATAAATAAATAAATAAATAAATAAATAAATAAATAAAGCATTTGTCACTTTGAGTGGCTTCCCAGTGGTATCTCTATTGATTGCTCCACCTGAACTAGTGAGAAGAAAAGAAAACTGAAACATCTGTAAAATATTTTATAGCGCATGAGCAGCTACCATACTTCATTAAATCCAAGACACAAAGTATTAGGGTTATCAGAAACAGAAATGGATAAGATATTTATTCTATCTAAATTATAAAAGGTGATTTCTTAGACCTACTCACAGAGTCTACACAATCCAGTCCACAGTGTCCACCTACATAGTAAATTGTCAGGCAACCCTGCAGCTATTGCAGCTAAGAAACAAGAAGTCTCGGGGGGGGGGGGGAAGGACCAAACACATGGCCTCAGTTTGAGGCTGAAGGCTGGGAAATGTCCCTAATTGTCCATGGTAGAATGAGTCCCCACTGGAAAGCTGAGAAGGCTGGAGTCTGAGGTGCACAGGTGACAGCTGTGGCAAAAGCCACACCAGACTGAGCAGAAGAAAACGTGTACATTCAGGCTTACTCCCTCCTCGTCCCTTCTTGGTTCATCCAGGGGGCAGGAATGTTGGATGGTACCACTCACAGTCAGAGAGAATCTCCCCCTTTAAATGAACCAGTCTGCATGACAATTGTGTACGGAACTATCACACAGCTATTCTGAAAAAGATACTTCACTGATCTCCTAGCGACCACTCAGTCCAATCCAGCTGACCATCGAGTTGTGTGGCATTGTGTTTGTTTATGACAATGGAAAAATATTAATGAAACATGGCTAATTAAAGTGTTTTTCAAAATTTTTCTATTATCATGGAAATTTAGACTTTTTCCATTTATCATTCTGCATGTACGTGAAAAATATGATGAATAATTGGGCTGATGTATTCATCAAGCAGTTTCCATTTTATCTGGCTCTCCTTCATCTCAGAAGTGCCAATCTCACAATTTTACTATGGAATAACTTCTGTGTGACATCAGGAGTATTGTTCCTAGAACATTATGGAATTCCTTTAACATTCTAGATTATTTCATTAAATATCGTTGGGCAACAATGAGAAACATACTTTTTCTCAAGTGGTTTTTAAATGCTGATTTTTAATGCTGGCTTTTTAAAGGGAAGGACTATAAATGTTAAAATGCAATGGAATGTGCCACCTCCAAATGGTTCACTTCGGTGTAAAGACAACACTTAAAAATACAGCAAGTATCCCAGCACTCGGGAGGCAGAGACAGGAGGATTGCTGAGTTCGAGGCTTGCCTGGGCTACATAGTGAGCTCAGGGCCAACCTGAACTACAAAGCGAGACTCTGTCTCAAAAAAAAAAAAATACAGCAAGAAAAGAACATCCGCCTTTGCCCAGTTTGTGGCTTCTGAAAGGAGATGAAGCTCCCATGTGAAAGAAGACCCCCCTCCTCCAAAACAAAGTGACTCTTGGTTGTTAAGAGCCCAAGAATCTGAGATAGGAAGTTCTTCATCCTCTCCATACAATTATGTTTCCACAATTCTTTCTCTTTATTGAGCCTCACAAAAACATTTAGGTTTTTGTTACTTCATTGGGTCATCATTTCTTTACATGATCTCATGTGTCTTTTAAAACATTCAGTACATTTTATGCTTTCTCCTGTTAATTCATCTTTTACCTATTAAATTTTCAGTCTAAGCCCAAACCTATAGAAGAATAGTTATAAAATTTTGCATTCATTTATGTGCAAATGGATAAACATTGAGGACACACTAATAAGTGAAATAAATAGATCACAGATGTGTAAATACCATATTTTTTTCTCTGTATGAGAACCTGTAGATGTAAATGAGTTCTAGTATGTATGATAGATTTTGTGAAATAGGAAATATTCAGAGGGAGTGTGGTGGGGGAAGTAATGAGGGGAAAGAATAAATATGATTTGGAAAGAAAATAAATAACATGTATATAGAGGGTGAGGCTTGTGGGTGTGTAGGTATATGGGTAAAAAATGAGAGTTAACTTGTGTCATATACTGGTACAAATTCCCCAATGTTGAGTGTGATTGTGAGCTGTATATAAAATGTACCAATGAAAAATTCAATTTAAAAATTGTCTCTCCTAAATCATCACAAGAATGAAAAATCATGGTTCCTGCCAACTCCAAAAATAACTTACATTTAGTGAACAGTGACAATCTAAAGATATTAATTAAAATCATAAAATAGCTGGGCATGGTAGCTCATAACTGTAATTCTAGCACTTGGGAGGCAGAAGCAGGAGGACTGCTGAGTTCAGGGTTTGCCTGGGCTACATAGTGAGCTCAAGGCCAGCCTGAACTACAAAGCAAGACACTGTTTAAAAAAAAAATCATGAAATATAACTACATATATATGCATAAATAAAGTTGCTTCCTAAATACACAGAAGCTAGATATTCAAATATAAATCTAACACTGGGTAGTGTTACATTATGTCTGACAAAATGGTTTCATCGGATATCATTTGCCATTTTTTTTCTTGTGCTAATACAAGACGTAGAGACCTTCAAATATACCAAGCATTTCTTCTCTGGAAATGACAGGCTTAACCATTGTCTTCTTCGTTCTTTGTCCCCAGAATTTTTCAGATAAAGGAGATTGACTTGTCACCTCAGCATTGTTTGTCATATTACAGTTGTTATGGTAAACACTGCCTTGAAACAGAAGGAGAAGCCTAGCTAAGATTTGTAGTACTTATCTGTTAAAAACCATACATTTTGGTAGGGGTTTTGTACGTATTTTATATACACATTTTTTTTTGAGACAGGGTCTCGGTAGTTCAGGCTGGCTCTGAGCTGACTGTGTAGCCTAGGCAAGCTTTGAACTCAGCAATCCTCCTGTCTCTGCCTCCCAAGTGCTGGGATTACAGACATGAGCCACCACACCCAGCACTATATACACATTTTTAATGGAACTGGGGTTTTACCCTAGGAATTTTACACTGAGCTACCCCCTTAGCTCATATTTTATTTTATTTTTTTTATTTTGATACAAGCTCTCACTAAGTTGTTCCAACTGGATTTGAACTTGTTTATGACCCTTCTGTCTTAGCCTTCCAAAATGTTAAGTTCACAGATACGTACCACCATATCCAGTTTATTATAGACTTTCTACAAAGTTAAATGGCAAGAACTATGAGAGATATATACTCAGAATTTTTTAATTATGTAGCAAAAGATCTGATTATCAAATGTCACTAAGATATAGTAGAGTGCTGTTTAATTTTGCTTTGCTTTGCTTTGCTTTGCTTTGCTTTGCTTTGCTTTGCTTTGCCTTGCTTTGCTTTGGTACTAGGTATCAAAGCCAGGGCCTCACACACGCGAGGCAAGTGCTCTACCACTGAGCTACCCCACTATCCTTTTGTAAATCTTTATTTTGAGACACAGTCCCATTATTTTGCCCAGACTGGCATTAATTTTTTACTTTCTTGCCTCGGGCTCCAATAGCTGAGATTATAGGCACGTGCCAACATGCCAAGCTTTATTCCAACTTTTAAACTCTGTGTATAGTAGCTGGCCTGTTGTAGCTTCTTTTCCTTTTTATTTCCTGTGGCATTTTATCATGATTAGTGCTTCTTTTATTATTTTATGCCATCCCCTGTTTGTGCTTATTGAAATGCAAATCATGCCTGCTGTTTTATTTGGGGTTTCAGATATCTGGCTTAACTTGAAATGATTACATACGCATCCTAAAGTGTCCCACTTGGTAAAGTCTCCACAGGATCTGATTGATCATATTTCTCGCTCATAGCTGGATTTTAAAACTTGTATGTGAAAAACGCAATAAAGATAAAGGCACAAAATCATATACTGCAATTTGCCACTGTCTTAATATTTTCTTAGGGATCGAAAGTGGTGTCTAAGAAATAACCACTACAGCGGAGGTAGGAAAAAAGCAGAGCTGTTCAAGTCTTTGGTTGGGATAATACAGTGTAAATCTCCATGATGAGAAAAGATTCACTTTTAGCAGCCAAGTTCTCTATCGTAATATACGCACCCTTTATGTGTATGGCCAGGTTCAGGGGTTGAAGGGAAAAAACATAAGAACCAAGATATATCATGTACAGGTTCAAATTCTCAATGATGAATGTGATCACAATGTATACCTAAAATGTGCCAATAAAATCAATTAAAGTAAAAAAGAATATTCACACCTACACTGTATGGAGTGGTGTGAGATGGTACTAGTTATAAATGCAAGGCAGAAAGGATTATATGCCCTGGTGTTTTATGTATCAGCCTAAACTACAGAAAATTCATATCACAACAAACTGAGGAGTCAGTCTATTTTAAGTTAAGCAAAGAAGCTTGTTTTAGTTGATCATGAGAAGAGATCTACATTTCTACAATTCTTGATTTTCAAAAAGATTTATTTGTCTTTGGAATCAAAACTGGAATGGAATTATTATCTTACCCAGAATCCTTTCCAAAACTTAGCAGTTTCAATCTTCTTACATTTAATATAGCATCTATGGCATAGCTTTCTAGAATGTCATTTCCCCAGAATGTCAGGGGATAATGTTGTACCCATCTTAATATTTAATATTTTGGTTGGTATTGTGGCTGTGAAAGTTGGAAAGATGGAGCTCAAAGAAAGCTATGACAGGATTCTGCAAAGTAGTAATTCTTAAGATCAATAATGCAAGCTCCTCTTTTGTCATTATTCTTTTTTCTAAAAGTTGTGTTGAAAAAAAACTAGTTAACTGAAGATTTCATTACTTACAGTTTTATTGCTTACAAGTAATAGTACCATATGAATATACAAATTAGCTCAGCAAATAGAAAGCTACAATTATTTCACGGCTCAGTGGAAGATAGACACATCAAGCAAGGTCCCTGGAGACCAGAATGTGCTTTGGTATTATTTAACATATGTCTTAAGCAGTCGGTAGAAAATGTAAATGAGCACACATCCAAATCTATAATAAAAAATATTAGAAGCAAGAGATAATAAATCAGCTTGATCAAAAGTACAGATGGATCTGGACAGCTGGGCAAATTATTCAGATGAGAAATAGATGAGTTTTAACAGAAAGAATAGTAAAATAATGAATGTGGAGAAAAATAATGCACAGCATAGAAATATAAACAAATAAGAAGATATATATGAAGTAATTATAGAGAATACTATTTTAGTGCATTTGCTAAGTTTTTAAAACTCCGTCAAATTCTGTACTATCACAATGAAAGAGAGTTGTGTTACATTGTCCCTAAATTGAACTAGAAAAGAAAAATTATAATACCACTTAGCTAGACAATAAAATTTTGTCTATAAGCTTAATGGGTATTTTACAAAGTGAAACAATTTTAGGACAAAGTTGCAATTGTAATAAAAGCTGGTAACTTATACTAACAGGGAGTTAGGCATTTTAATAATCTTATTATTAAAACATTGCATTATCTAATATATGCTCAATCTTATAAATCAATCTCCAACCTATCTGTATTAAACTTTTATATCAAATTATACTCTTGTGACAATTCTTTTAAATGTCTTAGCTTCAAAGGACTATAGAATACTCTTAAACTCAAGATATAGTGAAACATCAAACTAGAGTTAACTATTTGTTAGGTAAATACAACGGATTACCATCCCCTCAGCAGAATATATATCTTAAATATAAATCAAGTCAGGATATTTCCAAACTTATAAAATCTGACATTGCTAGGAATAAGAAGAAGCTATTATTAGAACATATTCAGAATAATTTGTTCCAAGGGAGCAAAGGTAGATCAATAAAATTATGAATTATTTACACTAGAAATACTCTGAATTTAGGAAATCGATTAAACTATATTTAAAGATAAGCCTTACTTATATTTAAAGATATGATAGGTTAATCTTAAATGCTTGAAGTACCATCCCAATCTAATGTGTCCAGAAGTGGGGCTTTTAGAAGGCACCTGGATTATGAGGACGTTATAGTCATAACTATACGTATCCATTGATGAGTTCACAGCTGAAGATGGAGTCAGAGGTGAGGCCTGCTTGGAGGTGAAACACTGAGGATGTGACCTGACTTGTTCCGTTCTCTCACTCTCTTTCCAGGCTACAGTGTCTTAATCAAATTCCGGCCCTGGACCCTTCTAACTTGCTCTTTGTGGCTTAGTACTAGCCTAGCATGAATTGAACCCTCTGAAACTATAAACCAAGTGCACCTCTTTTTTTCTTTTAATTTGTGGGTAACAGGTACTTTGTCACAGTGATGGGGAAGATGGAATATATGTGGGTTGAGGGGAGAAAAGACATTTAAAACAGTTTAATCTGGTGAGAGAAGCCTTGTTTGAGCATTTAGAAAAAAATATATATATATATCTGTTTGAATTCTGAATAATTGAATGATGATCTTCACAAACCCCACTGGAGGCTCAGCCTAGAAGGTTTTATCTCTCTCCTTTCCCTCCCTACCTTCCCTCTCTGCTTCCTGTCTGCTCTGTCCCTGGGTCAGGGGCTTGGAACCAGCTGGCTATGGACTGGAATCTCTGCAAACTGAGTCAGAATTAATGTCTCCTTCTTAGTGTGGTAGGTGTCAGATATTTTTTGCCCCAACATCAAGGAAAGTGACTGTGAAAGTTCACATATCAATAGCAACAATAATAAAATCCCCAGGGCCAGAGATTTAGCTCAGTGGTTCCAGCACCTGCCTTGCAAACTCAAGGTCCCTGGTTTGATCCCTGGTAACCACATACAGCAATATCAACCATGGTGATTCACATCCACCAGCAATCAGTACCACATACCACAGTGCCAGGCATGTGACTCACGCCTGTAGTCCCAGCACTCGGGAGGCAGAGGCAGAAGAGCTGCTGAGTTCAAGGCTTGCCTGGGCTACATAGTGAGCTCAGGGCCAGCCTGAACTATAAAGTGAGAGCTATCTCAAAATAGTAATAATAATTAATAATAATATCCCCATAGAATACATCAATGTAAGCAGTAGCCGTCATTTTTTTTTCAGTTCTTAAGGTTAGAAAGCCCAAGGGAAGGGTGTCAGCATGGGTAAATTGTGGTGGTGAGGCCCCATGTTGGGCCTTGCAAACCAATACCTTCTCGGTATATATTCACATGCCAGAAAAGAGAGGCGAGAGGAAGCAGGAGGCAGGGATGGGGGAGGGGTAAAGAGAAGACCACACGCACGTCTCTACCACCACATGCTCCAGTGCTCCGGCCTCTTCTTGGAGTAGGAAAATAACTTGATTGGGATCCAGCCTCACCACCCTCATCATCCCACTGAAAACCCAATTACCTGCCACAGGCTCCTACACCACTTATGAGCGAACGCCAAGTTTCTGTTCATGATATCAGAGCATCGTTAATTGTTCTCCTGTTTCCTTTTGTCTCTGTTTCAAGAAATTACTCTGGTGCTCCCAGTTTCCTCTTTTATGTTCTTTCAGATGTTTTTGTTTTACCGTGTTTTCTGTCCTAGACACCATAACCGCTCATCTTCAGCAGTAATGATAGTCCACCGAAGAATCCCCAAAATGTCACAGTTACTTCCCCTTTAACCTCATATACTTTCTGTTAGAGGACTGGATCCCTCGCTCTTCTATCATTTCTTCAGAAAGGAGAAAAAAAACTTAGTATTCACTGTAGCTTCTTCCCTCTTATAAATGGCGTTCCTTCCTGCACTGCCATCTGCTGTAGTCCCAGAAGCACTTAGTGATTCCGAAATCCTCTCCCGGGTGACTCTCTGCACTGGAAATTGTGACCTCGAGGCTGTACCGATAGATCACTTCTTATGTGCTCTGATTCCATGACTGTGCCGAATTCCGGGGAGAAGCATCTTCTCTTTGCTCCGAGGAATTCATCTCCCCAAGGGGCTTCGCCTCTCCTCCCCGTCTGTTACTCTCTGGGCGGAGAGGGCAGGAAGAAACAGCTGGCTGATAATATGCTTATGATGCTTCTTCACATAGGAAAAAGAATAGGTGAGGTCAGGTAAAGCATATAAATCAAAGAAGAACCTCAGTCTAGTAATTTCTTCAAAGAGAACGTACAGGTTAGGCATTTGTAATAAATCATATATCTGAGAAGTCACATTACACTTTTTGCCTGGTAAGAAAACCAGTTTTAGGGTATGTTTTCATTTTTGACTAAAATGCATTCATACTAATAACTGTCAGTTTGCAGTCTCATCAGGATTATATCAATTACAAATACTACCCCATAAAACAGTCCATATATATTATCCCAACCTAAAAGGGGGAAAGGTAAGTCCCAAAGTCCCCCAAAGTGTAAGTAGGAGGGCTACGTTTAGAACATATGTTCATCACAGTTCAGCAAAGTCCCATCTCTTATAAAACCATCTCTACATGATAGGAAAATATTACAGAAAGCAAAAGAAATCATTGCTAAGTGTATTCGTGGAGTGAAAGGCCGGGAGGTAAATGAGAGTCCTGCCGGACCTCGTGTTCCACGCTGATCCATCTGGAAACAAAAAGCCTGGAGCTGGGACAGTCTGGGAAACGCTTCTGTGCCTCGGCTTCACGGGCACACGTTGAAGACCTTGACAAAGCGATTTGGGAGAGGGGGCACTCTGCTGGCTCTGCCCTGGAAGCACACGCTCAGGAAGACGCGCAGTAAATTATGGACTGTTTAAAGGTTCAGTGTGAGACGATGAGATGACAATCATCCTGAAAGCCAAGGTCTTGCTGGGCAAATCCTGTCTGCGCGGCAACTCTCTGTGACCTGCGAGGTTCGGAGCTGTCATCCTCCAACATTTCCATCATAGCTCATCGCCAGACTCCGCAGTACTGTGTTTTATTTACACAGCAGCTCCCTACTGAAAAGGGGGCAGATACCACTAATAATAACAGAGCAAATATCACTAAATAGTAGGCAGTGAAAAGAACTGCATGATACTTGGACAAACCCATGAGAAAACCAAAACTGAAAGGAGCCACACGGAAGAGAAAGTTAATTCTCAATTTCGAAGCAAGTGTACATCAGATAATTTCCTCTAGATGTTATAATCAGTGAAACGGGTTTGTTAATTTATTGTGTGATACTAAGCATTTGCTTGACCCTGTGGTTTGTGCTCCTGCCATGCTTCTGTTTTAGCAATCATTAATTTCAGTTATTATAAACTAGATATGCTACTTTAATAATGTACTTTATAATGGACTTCAGTCATGGTTATCAGAAACCAAATGCACACTAATTCAAGCAAAGCTGGTATCTTTTGTGTAACCGAGAGTTCTCAGAGCAGGAACAGTACCAGGAGTGCTGTGATACGCATGTTCTAATGAGCTACTCAAAAGTATTTCCCTCCATTAATTTGGTTTTTTGCCTTAGTGACATTATTTTTAGGCAGCTACCTTCAACCATAATTAATGCTGTGACAACTAGTAATACTAAGGTGATATTGTATCGATTTAGACGTCCGTTTTGAAACAAAACTTTTTTTTTTCCCCACAGAGTTCTTGTAAATTAACATGAAGGATTTCAGTGAGGCCATGAGTTTAACGGTGCCCTGAAAGGTCACAGGTGTCACTAATGCCCCGAGTTGAACCCGTCCACCTCACATCACGTGGATTAAGGGGCAACTCATCGCTCTAAAAGCTAAAGGTGATTTTATCAGAGGAAATAAATGGCTCCTCAGTAGGCAGACTGTAAGGCCTCCATATAAATTCAATCAGAGGAAGAAACACATATCAACGCATAGTTTAACAATAATATGTACGCCCTGTCTATAGGCTTTCAAACACTGCCCCCCCTTTGTTCAATTTTAGACTGAATTTATTGGCAAGCTCTTAGCTAATGTTGTCTTCAATTAACAAAATGGAGTTAAAATTATCAAGATCCTGAACCAATGTGCA